>CM041776.1:313583239-313658895 GCA_023374045.1 Limonium bicolor | reverse complement strand
TCATTCTATATGTGGTATTGTAGCTGCTCTTCTAGAGCTTATTGACCCTTATCTTATGATTTTTTTTAATCATGGAAAATCATTCTCACACATGATTAATTGCCTTGTCATCAAGACACATGCTTATGGGTCAACTATAATCCTTTGGAAAGGGCGAGCTACAACTGCACTGCATCCCAAGCAAGTGTTAATTCTTGACTCCATCAAGAAATATTATTTATAGTTGTAATGTCTTTAATCATGTTTCTCAAGACATACGCCTTCCCGGACATATGCTTTTCACGACCCCTTTAAGGTGTTCAAATTCTTTGTAAATGGATAAATCTCATTCAGAACATACGTCTTCCCGGACATATGTCTTTCATGACCCATTTAGGGTGTACAAATTGTTTTAAATGATAAAATCTCATAAATGTAAACGAACATACGTATATATTATAAACAATGGACAATAATAACATAGAATATATAAAAACATAGAATAATATTTAGAAATTTAAATTTGTCATCCTCAACATAACTTCTTATTAAAAAAAATCTGCATAGCTTCAATGTTTGAGCTAGCTTTGAAATAAGTCGAGTTATGTCCACAAAGACCTTGAAAGTCTTGCAATCATAATAACATCCAACCATGATAATTATTATACTTTATGTGATGTCAATAACTGATCATCATCTCTCACAATCTGGTCATGACTTTTGACTATTCATGAAAAACATGGAATAAAAATGATCCAACAAGAACCATTCGATATTTGTCATGCCAAGTGTTTTCTTTAATAGATGAACAATATTTGGATGATTCACCAGAGTCACTCATTTTGTGATTTGGCACTATCTCAATGAAGATGAACTTATGATTCACTGAGAATCATTTGTAAAATCACATTCAAACTGAATTATTTGTATGACATTATGCATATACCATCATCATAGAGGTCAAACTTGACATATGAATTCATCATCATGGTATATCACTTGCGTAGTTTTCCAAGAATTACTTCAAACGATTTTCACAAATTTCTCCTGGTGCAATACCATCATTGATTTTTCACGAATCGTCAAATAACGTTCATCTTATACATAAAAATAGATACTTCGGATGAATTCGCCAGGTGTTATACCATTTTTTAGATCAATGATATGATCATATATTTTATTTTTCAAAATATTGTCAATAATCTAGCTCATGCTAATACCATATCATATTAAGTTCAAAAGTTTCCGGCACAATGCCAATTTCTTTGCTCATACTGTATAAACGTAATTTTAAAAAAACTGGCACCGCTCTTTATATTGATCATATTAACACTTTCAAGTGTGATGCCTTTTTATAACATAGGCAACTAAACTTTCAGGCATAATGCCCCTTTTAGCATATTGATGTCAAAATTTCAGGCCTGATGCCCTTCTTAGTATATTGATGTCAGAATTTCAGGCGCGATGCCCTTCTTAGTGATGTCCAATGCGGTAAGCTCAAGTTCGGCAATATTGGATATTGTTTATGATATATCAAAATCAAAAACTTTCAGGCGCAATGCCGTTATTTCTTTAAATAATATTAAAATTGATTTTATCAGGCGCAATGCCGTATATATTGGGTAAACATTATAAATAACAATCATAAAATAATGAAGTATATTATATATCGCAACAAAATAAATCATATAACACATAATAAAGGTAGTGCAATAAATAAAATCTGGCATAATGTCTCAAATGATATATATATCTGGCACAATGCCTTAAATGAAAATTTATATCTGGCACGATGCCTTACGTGATACGAATATTGGGCACAATGTCTCACGTGATATTTATAATTAAATAAATAAATAAGTGAAAATGGAAAAAGAAAATGACACAGATATAAATAATTAACATGAAACAAGATCTGGCACGGTGCCTTTCATGTGATATTGAATTCTGGCACGATGCCTCACATGATTATTATTCATGGCACGATGCCTCACATTATTCTTAACAACTAAATAAAAATGAAACTGGATAAATTAAACAACACAAAATAGAAAATAACAATAAACAAAATCTGACACAATGCCTCACGTGATATTAAATTCTGGCACGATGCCTCACGTGATTATTATTTCTGGCATGATGCCTAACGTGATTATTTTTTCAATTTAGAACCATAAGGCCATATAATTCAATAAATGTAACAAAAGAGGAATCCACCTCACCAATAGAAAAATTCGATTCCAGTCAGATTACCACCACTTAGGTGGTTAAGTCTCCGTGTACGATCTAACTTCTCCTGCGACTTAGTCTGCTCTTGATCTCATCCATTTTTATCTCACTCGGCAGCGAACTCACAATTCCAAATCTTGATGAGAAATTCATTCTCTTCTTTCAAAATGTCTCGGCACCGGCATAAACAGGAACGAAGAGAAAATAATTAAATGACTAATAGTTGTACACGGTTTGCATTGATTATCACCGTGGCGGCGCTGGCATAAACGGGAACGAAGAGAGGCGCATATATGTGATTTTTTAGATGAATCGTAAAAGGAGGATTTGCTGTAGATGATTGAAAACAGAAACGATCCAACATCAGCTCACAGGGACGAATTGAGATTAGAGGGAGGTCTCTAATTCAATAGAGTGGTGGGTAAATGTGATTAGAGCGTGCTGATAACGTGTTGTAAATGAGAGGAAAGAGTAATTGCAGAAAGACACAAGATAGGGGCAACTGATCTTCTTATTTCATTATGAGTATACAAGGCCTCTATTTATAGAGGGTTAGATACAAGGGGAAACCCTAATTACATAAAGATGTGGAGTCCACTATACATATATCTATTTATAACAATATTTTATTTGTTAAGATACTTGTTTCACTGCAGCAGCAAAAGTTCTTACTTTTCTCCACTAATTACTTTTACTTTTCTATTATTTCATTGTCCAATAGCAAAAGGGACGTTTTGTACCTTATTGCCTTTTGATATTATTTTATTGTGCGAAGTAGTCAACGACACAAGAAAGAAAGTATTGGAGAGTGGAGTGATAGACAAACAACCAATAATAAAGGGCATGGAGACCATGGAGCTTGCTCCACCTTGTAATATGACTTCATGCCATATGTCAATATATTATTGGCTCAATTAAAAGTAAGGGAAGAAAATAAGAAAAAATAAAAAAGAAAGAAACAACAGCACACAAGGAGGAGGAGAGAAGGAGGAGAGAGAAATAATATTTTTTTTTCAAAATGTTATAACTTACAAAATAAAAGCGCAAAAATAAAAAAAAATTATACCATTGTTCATCATTTTTCGTGCTCTTTGAAACAAGACGCATCATGGATATGTTTTGGTCAACTTAAAATTTTATGTTTTTAGAATGAGATATATTAGGTTTTTAAGTGAATCTTACTCATTAGTAAAATGAATCTTCTTTAATAATAAAATGAACCATATTCACCACAAACACCCCAAAAACCACTATAGGATAGCTAAAAATGTCGAAGACATTTTTAGGGTTTGTAGTACAGAGTTTAGGACCCTAAATCCTAAACCACAAACCCTAAAGAACTGTCGAGTCAGTGACCACAATATAAAGCGTATAAATAATGCCAAAAAGATTACCCTACCGCCCAAACACCCAAAAAACCACCCTAGGATAGCTAAAAACGTCGAAGGCATTTTTAGGGTTTGTAGTACAGGGTTTAGGGTCAGTGACGACAATATAAAGCGTAGAACTAATGCCAAAAAGATTACCCTACCCCCCCCCCCCAACACCCAAAAAAACCACCCCTACTATACGCTAAAACATCGAAGGCATTTTTAGGGTTTGTAGTACAGAGTTTAGGACCCTAAATCCTAAACCACAAACCCTAAAGAACTGTCGAGTCAGTGACCACACAATATAAAGCATAGAAATAATGCCAAAAAGATTACCCTACCGCCCAAACACCCAAAAAACCACCCTAGGATAGCTAAAAACGTCGAAGACATTTTTAGGGTTTGTAGTACAGGGTTTAGGGTCTAATGACCCTAAACCCTAAGCCACAAACCCTATAAAACTGTCGAGTCAGTGACGACAATATAAAGCGTAGAACTAATGCCAAAAAGATTACCCTACCCACAAACACCCTAAAAACCACCCTAGGAATGCTAAAAAGTCGAAGGCATTTTTATGGCATTTTAATGACCTTTGATTCACTTTTAACAACCTTTGGTTCACCTTTTAATAACCTTTGATTCACTTTTCCTAAACTTAAGATTCACAATGAATCTTAAAACATATTTTATACATATAAAAATTAAAAAATAAATAAATTTATCAAAATATTTTCATGTTTGGTCTTATTTTAAAGAGCTCGAATTATGATGAACAATGGTATAAAATTTATGTTATTTGGACTTATATATAATAAGATACAACATTTTAAAATTTTTGTAAAATGATAAAGTAAAAAGAAAAAAAAATTAAAACTGTCGCCACATTCTAACGTGGCGTAAGCGCTAGAGCTGATCATAATGTGTCCGGCCCGACGGCCCGACCCGGACCGGCCCGTAAAAAAGCCCGACGGGCCCGAGCCCGATTGGGCTTCCGGGCGGGCTTGGACATAAAATCAGGCCCGAATCAAAAACCGGGCCGGGCTGCGGCACATTTTTGAGCCCGTGGGTAAGCCCGGCCCGGCCCGATTTATATTATTTTTATTATTTTTAAAAATAATAAATACATATTTAATTTTTATATAATATATACTACAATATATATAAATTTAAATAAATTATATATATATCATCTATAATTAATCTATTCAATATATATATATATATTAAATTTTTCATTAAATTTAAATTTTACTAATTTTATATAAAAAAAATTAAAAATCCGGGCCGGGCGGGCCGGGCAACGGCAAAGCCTGGAAAAAACCGGGCCTAGCCCGGCCCGGCCCGAACATATAAAAATCGGGCTTGGTTTTCTAAAATAGACCCGACGGGCCTAAAATTATCCTCTGGCCCGCCCGAACCCGGCCCGCCCGCCCGAATGATCACCTCTAGTAAGCGCCATGTTCAAACTTGCCATAATAAAATAGCAAAATACATTCCTTAGTTAAACAACGAGGAGAGATACATTAAATTGAATCAACTCAACTATAGAGTTATTTTCTTTTTTTTCTTACTGACACTTAGGGTGGATTCAACTCTGCTGTGTGGTTGATCTAATGCAATCACCCGTACTTTACTACAGTGTACAAAAGCTGAGCATTACCCTCGGGCAAGGATTACACGACGGAATCCAAATCTCCGTCCCACGACGAGATATATATTTTTTTGTTTCTTCTTTTGGTTTCTTCTTTTCTTTTATTAGCAGCAAATTATTTACATAGCTAAGCGGTGAATAGTTACATGTTGTTGTTTTTATACTTTTTCTTTTTTACAAAGATTTAAGTCTAGATATACTTTTAAATAGTAGATAGTAATTAGTTATAATCATTATAGAATAATTTATTATTTATACAAAAAATTTACATCAGTATATATATGACTATTGTATAATAATTTTTAATCTTATAATATTGTTTTATATATATATATAAAATATGGAGCATATATCAATTCAAAATACATACTTTAATCGAAATAAGATTTTTTTAAAATTACAAATTAAAATAATATTTTTTTCTAAATTAAAAAAGTGACGTATGATGATTTATATATAATTATATATAGAAAAAATGAGTATACAACATGATTCATCTACACTATAACTCCATGATTCACATACAACATGATTCATATACACTATGACTCCATGACATCACTATTGTATTATAATTTTCTAATCTTATAATATTTATTTTTGATACATATATGTAAAAAATGGAGTATAGTAATTCAAAATACACCAATTAACTAATTAAAATTAAGAAATCACTAATATAAAAAATACCAAACTAATATTTATATTATTTTCGAAATTTAAAAAAAGTGATGTATAATATTTTTAAAAAATATTGAACGTTAATTTTTTAACCTTCATGTTATAAGTTATCGTGTAGTGCATATATAAAAATCAAATATTAATAAATACGTAAAGTCGACTCCAACAATTCAGTTTATGTATAATGTTGGAAATGTTATGTATAATCATGGCGTGGAAACGTTTATATATAATAATGGAATCGTAGAAACATGGAAACGTTTATATAAACACGTGGAAACGTTTATATAAAAACGTGGAAACGTTTATATAAACTCGTGGATACGTTTATGCTTAACGGTGGAAACGTTATATATAATCATGGAATTGTAGAAACGGGGACACGTTTAAATAAAAACGTGGAAACGTATATATAACAACGTAGAAATGTTTAAATAAAAAGGTGGAAACGTTTAAATAAAAAGGTGGAAACGTTAACTGAACTCTTGGACTCCTTTATATATAACGGTGGAAACATTTTATATATTGGGTCATGGAAACATCACATATAATTATAAAAGTGTTTATATATAATCACGCAGTGGAAACGTTTATATGTAACCGTGGCGTGGAAACATTATAGATAATCATGGAATTGTTGAAACATGGAAACGTTTAAATGAACACGTGGAAACGTTTATCTGAATTTGTGGACACCTTTATGTAAAACGTTGGAAACGTTATTTATAATTGTGGTGTGGAAATATGTCGAGTCAGTGACGACAATACAAACTATAAAACGACTTCAAAATAGATTACCCTATACCACACACCCTAAAAATCACCCTAGAAAAGCTAAAAACGTTGAAGAGATCTTCAAGGGTTTATGGTGTTGGGTTGAGGGTCACAAACTCTAAACCCTACACTACAAACCCTGAAAAAATGTCGAGTCAGTAACGCCAATACAAATTATAGAACGGTTTCAAAATAGATTACCCTACACCACACACTCTAAAAAAGCTAAAACACAGGCATTTCAAGGTTTATTGTAGGGTTTAGGGTCTAACAACCCTAAATCCTAAACCTAAAGATACCTACGAATGTTTTTCAAAATCATCGAAGGTTAATTTAAGATTTGTGATCAAGGTTTTAGGATTTAACGATCCTACACCTAAAGTAATTATAACCGATTCGTTAATAACAAGTGATAGCACTAACTACCACGATAATATACTTTTAAAAAATAAGATGTGAACTATTATAACTTTTGTTATCAATGCGTATGTAAAATGCTAAAGTAATGCATTTATGATTGAATGATGGGATACCACACATAAATTTATTTATTTTATTAAAAATTGAATTTGTCAATTAGTATCTTACGTTTATATAAATATATAGGTTCCATATATTCTACACTCGTAAGTCTTAGATAGTATTGTTTAAAGAACATACAAAACCAACATAGAACTTGACAACTCTACAGTGGACCTATTTTTTTGAAACAAATATATAGACATATTTGGTATAAGATCTAGGAGATAACTTTGACTTATAGCAAGTATAGTTCACAACTTTTTAGTATAATATCGCTCAATTTCTATAAACTATATATTTTTATAATGAAAGTATAATTTTATAATACATATATATATCATCAATATTATATACTTATATACTGACTTACTCATTAAATATAAATATGCAATAATAGATATAAAAAAGGGATTGGAACTACTGCTTCTCAAAAATTTTAACGATCATCATCCTTATCTTTGTGGCAGAGAGACAGAAGAAGGCGGACAGAAGACCGGAAAAATAAATTAAAGTCACATGACCCTTTAACGGCTGAGATTAAGATTTCATAATTTGACATAGACGTCCTAGATCTTATCCGTCACGGACAGAAATTAATAGTCCGTCACAAAAGCCTCGGCGATTACCCTCTCCCAGTCCGGCGGTTCCGTGAGAGATGGAGACCCTACTCAGTCTCCACTGGTGGACAACCCTTCCTAAAGCCCTAAATTAGCGTCGCCGGTTTTGGCTTGTTTCCCTTCGTTCTTCTCCAACAATGGCGGACGAGTCTCATCTCGCTAAAACCTTTCCGACGCGACCGCGAGGAAAGCCTACATCCTCCAAGAATACCAGTAAAACATCTCCTGAAGCCAAATTTTGGCGGTCGTTCAAGCAACAGCAGATACCAAGCGGCGTGGCAGCTATCACTTCCATAGACTTTTCCCCAACCGCGCCGCATATTTTCGCCGCCACATTCTCCGCCAACCTCGCCTTCTATAATCCAATTCAAACAAACCCCTACTCCTCCCCCACAGAACCCATATCCACCATATCCTCTGCTTTTTCCGACTTTGCCTACTCTGCCTCCTTCCGCTCCGATGGGAAGCTCGTAGCCGCCGGTGGTGAGACTGGGCTGGTTCAAGTGTTCGAGACCAAATCTCGAAACCCTCTGCGAAGATTGAGTGGACACTCTCGCCCTGTGAGGTTGGTAAAGTACCCTAGGTCGGATCGACTGCACTTGTTCTCGGGCGGGGATGATTCCGTGGTCAAGTATTGGGATGTTGCATCTGAAACTCGAATAAATGACTTTCTAGGTCACAAGGATTATGTGAGAAGTGGGTGTGGATCCCCTGTTGATGATAATATGTTTGCTTCTGGCTCGTATGATCACACCATTAGGGTTTGGGATGTTAGGACGTCAAAATCAGCAGCTATGGTAATGAATCACGGGAAGCCTGTAGAGAGTGTGATTTTCTTACCGTCTGGTGGGTTGGTTGCCACTACTGGTGGGAACTCGGTGAAGATTTGGGATGTCATAGGGGGTGGCAAGTGTGTGCATTCGATGGAGAGTCATACTAAGACAGTTACTTCAATATGCGTAGGTAGAGTGGGACGGGACAGCGGAGAGGAATCTGATCAGTACAGGATAATCAGTGTAGGTTTAGATGGGTACCTGAAGGTATTTGATTACTCAAAGATGAAGATCACTTACTCAATGCGGTTTATGCAACCCCTTTTATCTATTGGCATTGCTCCTGATTCCTCTGCTAGAGTGGTTGGGACCTCGAATGGCATTATATATATGGGCATTAGGAAGGCAGCGAAAAGGGAAGAATCTGATAAGATGAAAACCCTGGGATTTGGTGGGCTGGTGATGGAGCCGCATAAAAGAGCTTTAAGACCTTATTTCAGGTACTTTCAAAGAGGGCAGAGTGAGAAACCATCAAAGGGGGATGTCTTAGTTCTGAAACCGAAAAAAGTGAAGCTAGCTGAGCATGATAAGCTGCTTAACAAGTTCTTGCACAAAGAAGCTCTGGTTTCTGTTCTGAGGAAAAGAAATCCTGAGAATGTGGTGGCTGTGATTGAGGAGCTGGTAGCTAGGAAGAAGCTGATGAAGTCTTTGTCAAATCTGAACGGAGAAGAAGAGCTGGAGTCGCTGTTAAATTTCTTGCAGAAGTACACAACTACGCCTAGGTACTCTGGCTTGCTGATGGGTTTGGCACAAAAGGTGGTCCAAATGCAAGCTGATGAGATTCGAAGGTCTGAGAGATTGATCGGGCATGTGAGGTACTTGAAGAGGTCTGTGCTGGAAGAGATCCATATACAGAATTCACTGTTGGAAGTACAAGGAATCATATCTCCCTTGATGAGTTTGGCGGGGAGAAGATAGTGATTTATATGCATCCTGTTATGTTACTGCTGTAGTGTAGGCATCATCGGTCTTTCGTGTCTAACGAAGCGTGTCATATTTCTTTAGTTGTGCTGCAAACCTTACAAAGAATGAGAACTTGGGTCCAGCCAGTTCCAGTTTTGGTCGCATCGGATTTCTCTGTATACGTTATCAGTAGAGTGTTTTGTGTTTGTTTGATCAAGTATTTTGCCATGTGTTCTTGACTGCTGATGATTAATGATGTAAAGAATCGGGTTTCTGTCGGGTGGTGTATCTTCGCATGTTACCTGATGAAAAGAGAATGAACTTAAACAATTTCTTAACGACCAAGTTGTATAATGATGAAGTTCATGGCGCCAGAGAGGGAATTTGACCGTGGATGAGTGACGCCAATAACTAAACTGCTAATAAGACATTAGAGTGTTGTCTGTTTAACTTAGTTCGTTTTTTTCTTGTTTTTGAAAAATAGAGTATTCAATTAATAGTTTTTTATTAGAAAAATGAATGATGGGTCAAGTGTAGTAAACGAACCATATACTTATTAGTTGTATTGTAAATGTAGCAGTATTTAAAAATTTACCTTTCTTTTTAACTGTTTTTACAAATACTTATATGCGCAAACAATGATTAGGCCGTAATTGCTATTAAGAGCCTACTCAACAAGCTAATTGATTTGTGTATTTAAAACTAGATTACTATTTTTAAAAATTTCAAGTTTGTGTTCAGATACACAGTATTAGTTGTTTAAGTTTTAACACATTTTGTTCAAAATTTATTTCATATTGTTCCCTTTTTTAAAAGTTACTCCCTCCGTTCAATAATATCTGTCATTTTAGAAATTTGCACACTTATTAAGGAAAGTAGGAAAATGACGCATGTACCCATACTTTTTACTTTTTTCATCTAGATAATAATTACTTTTGTGTTGAATAGTAGGGTTAAAAGTGGAAAAAAGTGTGTCAAAATGCTAGAATGACACATATTTTTGAACAAGAATCACTCCCTAGAATGACAGATATTAATTAACGGAGGGAGTAATGTTTATGTTTACAAATATAAAATTAGTTGTTCAATCTTGTGAACCATATGTTCAACTATTTTTTATATGTTCACAAATTTGAAAGTATAAGTTGTTCATCAAACTTTTTATCATAAAATAGTGTAACACAATTATACGATTTATATTTCTTTTGCAATTTTTTGAACATCAATTGCATGTTCATATTAGCAATAGAGGATGTTCAGCATTGTAAACCATTTCTTCAAAATTTATTTCATTTTGTTTCTAAAATTTGCTCAATTAAAATTTCAGACTAGTTGTTCATGGACAATTATACAATAAAATAATATTAGTACAATTTAAAATTTTAAAATTGGATTACCGTTTTAAAAATTTCAAGTTTGTGTTCAAATAAATGGTACTAATTGTTCAACTTTTAACAATCTTTGTTCAAAAAATTATTGTTGTTCCTTGTTTAAAGTTACCCTTCATGTATAGAAATATAAGTTATTCAATCTTTTGGACCATATGTTCAACTATTTTTATAAATTATTAAAAAAATGTGATACTAGATGTTCATCAATTTTTTTATAATAAAACAGTATTAATATAATTATACAATTTCTATTTTTTCATTTTTAAACATCAATTACATGTTCATATTAGTAGTACATGTTATTCAATATTTAAACAATTTCGTCAAAATTTATTTCATGTTGGTTCTAAAATTTGCTCATATTAAAATTTCAAACTACTTGTTTATTGCAAATTATATAATAAAAGAATATTAGTATAATTTTCCTCTAAAACTGAGATTCTTGTACTGAACAATTACTAGATTGAATTAATTAATAATTATAATTTTAAAAAGAAAAAAACTTTTAAATATATCAAATCCACACCAGTGCATCACATTACGTTTTTTTCCACCTGTACACCGAAAGCACGATACTCTATGCTTCCGGTTGTACGGTAGTATTTGCCAAGGTTACAGAACAACTATGCAATTCACGATTATTTGTTTGTTTTGTATATATTTCTTGAAGAAGAAAGTTATTACAGGCGAAAAATGTTAATTGCAGTTCAATATTTTGCTTCTGATCAGGAGTACATGGTATTGAAAGGTATTGCGGAATAAGATGTTACTTTACACCCCTTGTCATCCAAAGGTTAGAGGAAATGAATGATGAAAGATCCCAAGTTAATCTATGTTCAAATTTTGTAATATAACTTCTCCATGCTTTTAAAATCATTAATTCGTTTTCACGGATTATGAAAACCTACAGCCGGGAGCAGAAATATTCTTTTGATAGCCATTTTGCTTGCTTTCTGTCTGTATCTGTTTGAACCTGATCAAAATAAATTACTTTCAGCCCCGTCTTCAATTTGACATACGAGAGATGCAAATGCTCCTAAATTATCTCTATAGATGGCACAAATAACACATATTTTCACTCAGACATTATATCGAACACTTGATTGCACAACAAATTATAGTAATTGTACACCATTGTTATACAAACATTTTGCACACACAACTATATTAAACACTCACAATCACATTGCAACCTAAATCTAATCCTTATCACAACAACTTTGTGACTTTCAAAATAAAAAATTTAACTCTTGTTTAGTTTCTCCCTAACTACTGCTGGTGGCGAACTCGGCGCTAGCAAAGCGGGACGACGATGGTGCAATGGTGGTCGACAGAGCGGACAGTGGTGGCGGGTGACGGTGGGAGCAATGGTGGTCGGAGCTCTTAGAGGGAATCGCCACAGAAATCTCCCGAGTGTCGAAGTGGAAGAAGGAAGTACGGGCGGTGCGTGGAATGATCTTGTGGGACTGATTACTGAGTAAATTAAAAGGTCTATTTCGGCGGTTGTCGCAAGAAACGCTGAAATAGAGTATAAAATACATCTATTTCGGCGGTTCCTAAGACAATCGTCGAAATAGACCTTTTCATTTCATTAACGGAAACATGTAGAAACCGTCGAAATAGACCTTTTAATTTTATAGATTTAGGAGCGGGAACATAGTCTATTTCGACGGTTCCTACGGACAACTGCTGAAATAAACCTTTTAATTTTATAAATTTAGGAGAGGGAACACAACCGCCGAAATAGACTAGGAAATATATCTATTTCGGCGGTTCCTGTTTACAATCGCCGAAATAGAACCTTTATCTTTTTAATTGCCAGAATTTTGACAACCAATCTCGACGGTTTTTTTGGCATCAAAGTAGGCCTTTTTTGTACGAGTGTATTCCTTCTTTTCAATAAACTTAAGCTTCTCTGTTGCTCATGGACCTCACGGTGTAACCTTCTGCAGACGTTATATGGTGAGTGGTTAAACTGGTGAAAAATTAAAAGAAAAGAAATTAAAACTCAAAATAAACGTCGGGCTGCAAACAAATCCCGGTCGCAGTAGTATAGTGAAATGTAAGCGACCGGATATCGAACCACGAGACTAATGTACATATTAAAGTACCTAAGCGTGTCACAAAGGGGGAAGGATTAATTGACTTGTTTTTATAAATAAAAGGGAAAGGTAAAATTAACTAAATTAACAGATAAACTAAACGGGACTCTGGTTCAGATTAATATAATATCTGCTCTTTCATGCTAGGTCTACTGGTTTAATTATAATTGTTTGGCAAGATCCTAATTTTATCTTAAGGTCTAAGTCATAGACTCATAAGACTCGTTCCAGTTGTGCGATCAAGCACCCACTGGTGGACGGCAGAGGAGTATGAGGATTTTATTCTTGCAACTTGAAAATACTAACTCATTAAATCATAATAAAGCTTTCTCCAGTTTTACGGCTTAATTAACCTGTCTATTTATCACCGGTCTGATCAAAATAGACTAGCAAGCAATTTAATAAACTCATGACATTTATTAAAAAGATGAAAGAAAACCTTTAAGCGTAACAAACTTTATTAAAATTAAAACCAGTAAAACATATTGCATAATTAATACAGATACATAATAATTATTCCCAGAGTATACGAACTCTAGCCTAACATATTAAATAGTTTGGTCTTCTATTTAAATACGTGAGACTAGAGGTGAAATTAATGAGATGAAAAGAAAACAAATGGAGAAGCGGGAGATTAGAGATGAAGATGAACGAGTGAGTGAAAGTGTAGTGGTACGAAGATGGAATGATGGTGTGAATTGGAACTCCAGAGGAACCACGGACAGAACCTCTGGAAGGACACTCAGTAAGGAGGAATGAAGCTCGTATTTATAGAGGAAGAAGAACAGAGCAGCAGCTCATTAGCTCACTGATTGAGCTCGATGATTGCAGCTCCCCATTGATTGCAGCTCATTGATTGCGCAGGGTACAGGGCTGCAACGCGTGTGCGTGATTTCTGGTAGGCGCCGACTGCTAAAACGATAAGGAGTCAAGTTGCAGAGCGAGTCGGCGGCGAAGAAGATTATCCGTTGATTTACACGTGTCCGCTAGATAAGGAGCGGTCTCCTCTGTCTCAACCGCATGTTAATAGGCGGTCTCGTGTGTGGCGTCCGCTTGATATCTGGCGGTACACTCTGTCTCTTGTCTGCCTCGTATGAGGCGGTCGCCTCTGTTTTGTCCGCCTATTATCAGGCGGTACTCTCTATCTTGACCGCATGATATGAGGCGGTTGCCTATATTCAGTGTGGTCCGCCCCTTATTGGGCGGTTGCATGCAATTCATGCATGCACGTTCTTCCTCACGTGACCATCTTTAATCCCTTATAAACATATGTATGTTTAGGTATTTTTCCTACAATTTAACACATAAAATACATCAGTAAATATAACAACATATTTATAGGAAAAACCCTAGATAAGTGAGAAACATTACTAAAAATGCTACAATTAATAAGATGATTAAACCCTAAAAAGTCTATATGTTTTGCACTTATCAAACTTCCTCACACTTGACTTTTGCTTGTCCTCAAGCAAATAAGGAATATAATTATCTCTAAGCCATAATAATAAAACAAGATTAAATAAGTGTAGAAGGGAATTTAGACAAAGTGACAATTGAAAGAATAATTCTGCTCTTAGAAGTAGGTTTTTATAAACAGTGAAGAAGAATAATTTAATAAAAGCATAGAAAAACTAGACTGCAGAAAACAAGTTAGATTAACCTGGGATTTCCAACCAATTTCATTCTCTAACCCGGGATGACAAGGGGTGTGAAGTAATGCCTTATTCCGCAATACCTTTCAAAACCACGTACTCATGTTCATAAATATAATTGCAATTTATTATTTACATTTTTTTGAATGTGCTAATTGTATATACAAAGCACATATTATTTAAAATTTTTTTGAATTGCATTATTTTTCTGTACCCCAGACTTTTCTCTCTATCCTTGTAGCAGTGTTGGGTCTTCTATCCCAGATCACGAGACCTTAGGTAGATAGGTGTTAAAGCACCCCAAAGAACTTAATAACCGGATAGACGAGGCCTGTTTTTGGTTAGAAAAATTCATAAACGGCGGAGTACCTTGTCTTTATCCTTTTCTTTCCTTGACTTTCCACATATTTCCATAATCCCAAGCTAAACTAAATTGGTTTTTACAATCAGCAGATCTATCATATTTTGAGAGAAAATAGAATATTTTGATGGAAAATAATTTTATACAAACTCCTTTAAATAAAACCATCTTTCAGTTGTCACTTGACATAATTTCAGACACTTCTACAATTATTTTATCTCATTTTTGCAATTTTTTTAAAATTTAGGCAGTTTAGAGTAGCAAAAAGTGAGTGTGGCATCATCGAACAACTGTCATATTTTCAGGGAAAGGTCTCTCCTTCCTCACACTTAAGAGGAGCAATGTCCTCATTGTTCAGAATTAAAATCAAGAAAATGACCTTTCAAATTATGACAGACTCGTAAAGGATTAAATATAGGTTGAACATTAATAAAATAAAGGAAGAACTGAAACTCCCCTTGTATCGTAGATTGAGGAAGATATCCTTCCTCACACTTAAGCTTTGGTAGGGGTGAGACATTCCTCACACTTAAGTTTGCGCAAGGTTCAACCAAAGGTATCGAATTTCCTAGAGCAACTGAGGTTGCTCCCATAGGCGAGTTCAGCTATATGTTCGAATATTTATTCTGAAAAGAAAATCATATAGCCAGCAGAACTCAAGTGGCACCAAAAGAAAATAAAAATATGATAAACATAAATAATTAGGCATAAATAACTTTAAGCAAAAATAATACAGTACTACATAAAATAAAACATGAAGCAAACCGAACTGTTACCTTCCAGAAGTTTGATAAGGTTTAAACAGTATAAGTCTACAAAATGTTAGTACACAATAATAAAGTACTACATAAAATAAAAACATTAAGAGTTAAAAATATAATAAACAAAAAGCAACATAAAAACTAATATTAATAGCAACATAAATATTAATATTAAAAACAACATAAAAATTAATATTATTAACAAAGCATTAATATTTGACATAAACATTTTAGTAATATTAACAAAAATAGAAAACAAGAAGAACAAATAATATGAAATATAAACAGAATAATTATACAACATAAATTCTGTCGAAAAATCGACAGAACCTCCCCTAAAAATCTACGATTCTCCACAATTAATTCAGTCAAACGCAAGGTAATTTAATACCGTTATCAGCATAATCCACATATAACAACCTATAATCATAAATTCTTTTGTTTAATAAAACAAGACATAATACAATTGGAGAATGCTATTTTAACATAGCAAGTCTCGTATCTACATATACCTAAATTTGAAATTCATCCAAAACGACAAATTTAAGTATAATCAGTGTAGTTTTAACCTTGTGTATGTATAATATGATTTATAGAAGAAGAATCTGAGACAAAAATCGCATATTAAGCTCGAATTTTCGAACGGGTCGACCTAGGGTTCGAAAGTTCAGTCCTTAATTTCTCCTAGTGTAGTTCATTATTTGTGGATTTGAAACTATAGAAACGTTAAGAATTGAAAAACAAAGATTTCGGTACTAACCTTGCGTAATTTGGTGGAGAATTGAGGAAGTTGTGTTGAATTGAAGAGGAGGGGAGTTGCGCGGCTTGTTCGTTCTCCTCTGTACCGGTTCGAGCTCTCTAATTTGGAGAAGAACAGATTGAGTGAAACGCGGCGCTTCAACTCTCTTTTTTTTTCCATATCGAGTAACATCCGCTCGTTATCAGGCGGAAGAAAATGTGTCTCGTCCGCGCCGTTTGACGCGGTCACGGTATCTGGCGTCCGCCCGTTTTGAGGCGGTAGGGGCTGTGACTCGTCCGCCCGTTAAGAGGCGGACAGGCTGTGTATGGGCCGCGTCGTTTTGGGCGGTCTTGCCCTGTTCGTTTTTTTTTTGATTTCAATAAATGAAACAATAACAAATAACAATTGAACAAATTAAACATTAGTAGACATAAATAATAATTAGTAGTTAGATTACATAAAATTAAAAGTTAGTAGTTAAATGTACAGAAAATTAAATGTTAGAGACAATGGAAATTTAAATGTTAGAGACAATGGAAATTAAATGTTAAGGACAATGGAAATTAAAATGTTAGAAAAATAAGAGTTAGAAGTTAGATGTCAGAAGTCAGATGTCCGTAGTTAGATGGCCAAAGTTAGGTGTCCAATGTCATATGTCCAATTAATATTAACAGATTATTAGATAATTAATATTAACAATGAACAAAATATTATAGACATAATATTAACAGATTTAAAAAGAACAAAATATTTATAATTAAACAGGTGAATAATCCGGGGCTTAGGAACTAGAATAAATCTAGTCCCCGGCAACGGCGCCATTTTGCAGACGTTATATGGTGAGTGGTTAAACTGGTGAAAAATTAAAAGAAAAGAAATTAAAACTCAAAATAAACGTCGGGCTGCAAACAAATCCCGGTCGCAGTAGTATAGTGAAATGTAAGCGACCGGATATCGAACCACGGGACTAATGTACATATTAAAGTACCTAAGCGTGTCACAAAGGGGGAAGGATTAATTGACTTGTTTTTATAAATAAAAGGGAAAGGTAAAATTAACTAAATTAACAGATAAACTAAACGGGACTCTGGTTCAGATTAATATAATATCTGCTCTTTCATGCTAGGTCTACTGGTTTAATTATAATTGTTTGGCAAGATCCTAATTTTATCTTAAGGTCTAAGTCATAGACTCATAAGACTCGTTCCAGTTGTGCGATCAAGCACCCACTGGTGGACGGCAGAGGAGTATGAGGATTTTATTCTTGCAACTTGAAAATACTAACTCATTAAATCATAATAAAGCTTTCTCCAGTTTTACGGCTTAATTAACCTGTCTATTTATCACCGGTCTGATCAAAATAGACTAGCAAGCAATTTAATAAACTCATGACATTCATTAAAAAGATGAAAGAAAACCTTTAAGCGTAACAAACTTTATTAAAATTAAAACCAGTAAAACATATTGCATAATTAATACAGATACATAATAATTATTCCCAGAGTATACGAACTCTAGCCTAACATATTAAATAGTTTGGTCTTCTATTTAAATACGTGAGACTAGAGGTGAAATTAATGAGATGAAAAGAAAACAAATGGAGAAGCGGGAGATTAGAGATGAAGATGAACGAGTGAGTGAAAATGTAGTGGTACGAAGATGGAATGATGGTGTGAATTGGAACTCCAGAGGAACCACAGACAGAACCTCTGGAAGGACACTCAGTAAGGAGGAATGAAGCTCGTATTTATAGAGGAAGAAGAACAGAGCAGCAGCTCATTAGCTCACTGATTGAGCTCGATGATTGCAGCTCCCCATTGATTGCAGCTCATTGATTGCGCAGGGGACAGGGCTGCAACGCGTGTGCGTGATTTCTGGTAGGCGCCGACTGCTAAAACGATAAGGAGTCAAGTTGCAGAGCGAGTCGGCGGCGAAGAAGATTATCCGTTGATTTACACGTGTCCGCTAGATAAGGAGCGGTCTCCTCTGTCTCAACCGCATGTTAATAGGCGGTCTCGTGTGTGGCGTCCGCTTGATATCTGGCGGTACACTCTGTCTCTTGTCCGCCTCGTATGAGGCGGTCGCCTCTGTTTTGTCCGCCTATTATCAGGCGGTACTCTCTATCTTGACCGCATGATATGAGGCGGTTGCCTATATTCAGTGTGGTCGCCCCTTATTGGGACGGTTGCATGCAATTCATGCATGCACGTTCTTCCTCACGTGACCATCTTTAATCCCTTATAAACATATGTATGTTTTAGGTATTTTTCCTATTTAACACATAAAATACATCAGTAAATATAACAACATATTTATAGGAAAAACCCTAGATAAGTGAGAAACATTACTAAAAATGCTACAATTCCTTCTTTTCAATAAACTTAAGCTTCTCTGTTGCTGATGGACCTCACGGTGTAACCTTCTCTTGGTTAAATTATCTTAGTCGCTATAGACTAAAATCATCATGTTGCATTCTTTAAGAATGATATTATGTTTTTAGTTGCTCTGTATGCCTACGTGTATGCCTCAATTGCTGTTCAGGCAACCATTGTTTTTGATACGGTTAATCTTATAGCAAGTTGTCCTTATTGGATCCGCTGTCTTATGGGTGGCCTTGGTTCTGGTTGGCGGGACTATGGTTCCATTTGCTTAGGTTAATGGTTAACTATTGGCTTTATGTTTTGATTTTTCATATTTATGGTTTATTCTAGAGTATCCTTTTCTAAAAAAAAAACATGCTCTAATAAAATCTGGACGGAGACGACACACGACAGTGATAATCCTCCCCAACACGGAAATAACTAGTACGTTGACACAGTGAAGTCTGCTATATCGCTCTCCTGACCATTCTCGGTGCGCACTGGCCACTGAGCGTGAAGTAGGCATCGACAAGACCCCACCCTTGCCTGTGTTTATCTCATTCTGCTGACTGTCACTGATCTTTGGTCGAAATCGATGCTTAGCTCCATTATTATAAATGTCAATGTAGTGGAACAATGAACTTCTCTTTCATGCTTATGTACCTTTTTCACCATGAAGAACGGTTTGAGCCTCCTTTAAATTGCAATATTTCCCAAGTCCCCAGTCGAATCTCAGTACTATTAGACATTACAGGTAAGCAGAATTAATTATGGTTTCAGCAGAGCTGATGATTTCATTTCGTTCTCGTTTACTGCAGTAAAATAGAGAGTTCGTCAGTGTCATCACTTTAATTTTCTATGCGCTACTTACCTTTTGAAGTACGTAATTCAGTTGGTTCTTCTTTTGTTTCATGAGTAGGCTCATTTTTTAGGTATCACCGTATCAGTATTATCAGTCCCCTGTTTTTACAGATTACTAAATTTGGGTCCCTTTTTAAATCTCCCTTGACTACAATTTTTTCAAATTTGGCAACGTTGATGAGCTTCCAATCTTGAGTATCCCTATCAGGAATCCATAAAAGGAAGGCATTAGTTGTTCCTGTCTTGTCTGACATAATAATATGTGAGTGAGGGGAAACAAAGCAAAGTAGTCCGTATTTGTTATCCTATCTTATATGATGGTGCTGCATCAATTCCTTTTTTTTATGTTGTTCTACTGGACCACTGCCGCATTTACTATCATCAATCATACATACACAAACATCCGTACACCTACCTGACCTGATGATAAAGCTGCTGCTGCTGCTGCTACCTACCGTTGTGTTCCACAGCTTCAGCTGAACTTGATAAATAAAATAGCTACGTACCACTTCTATAGTCCAGAGTCCAGAGTCCAGACCAGCAGCTAGTGGAGTGGAGTGGAGTGGAGGAAGAAGATGTCGCTAGACATTGATAAAGTGATTGCCAACTTCGAAGAGATAACAAAGAACGCAAGCAGAGTGCAACGTGAAACGCTGGAGAAGATACTAGAAGATAACAAGAAGGCAGAGTACTTGTTGAAACTAGGTTTAAATGGAAGGACTGATCCAGCTAGTTTCAAGGAATGTGTTCCTCTCGTGTCTCATAGTGATATAGAACCCTACATCAATAAGATTCTTGATGGGGATTCTTCATCGATCCTTACTGGGAAACCCATTACCACCATGTCCATCAGGTACATGTAGTACATGACTAACTTGTCAATTAATAGTTTGCTTAAATGGATCATCGATCGATCACTAACTTGGTTAATTGTTTGATACTATATATAGCTCTGGTACCACAGAAGGACGACGCAAATATCTCCCATTCAATGACGAGCTGTTCGAAAACACAATGCAAATCTACGAGACATCATTCGCATACCGCAATAAAGAATTCCCAATTGAAAACGGATCTAAATCCTTACAATTCATCTACACCAGCAAACCACCAGCAGCAGCAGCAGCAAATACCACCAAAATCACTGCCGCAACAGCAACTACAAACATATTCCGCCACCCAAATTTCGTATCCCGAATGTCATCAATGTGTTCACAACCCATCACTCCTTCATCCATCATACTCTCATCTCCACCTGATGATTTTCATCAATCTCTATATTGTCATTTCCTCTCAGCTTTACTCCACCGACACTCAATCCAATTCATCTCCTCCACTTTCGCACACTCTCTCGTTCACGCTTTTGAAACATTTCCCCTTATCTACACAGACCTTATCTCAGACATTGAATCCAATTCTCTCAATACTGATCATGTCACTGATCCAGTACTCCGTCACGCCATGATATCATCACAACAACAACAACAACGAGACAAATCCTCCTCCTCCTCCTACTCAATCCGGGAGATATGTCAGGAATTAAGTGATAAAGGGTGGGATAGTATGGTGTCTGCACTGTTTCCAAATGTAAAATACTTGTACGGGATACTAACAGGATCAATGCAACCTTACGTGAAGAAATTGAGAAAGTATGCGGGGAGTAAAGTTGCATTAATCGCGGCTGATTACGGTGCATCTGAAGGATGGATTGCTGTTAATGTGAATCCTAGAAGAGAACCTCCGGAATCCTCAACTTTTGTCATGGTTCCAAACATTGGTTACTTTGAGTTTCTACCACTACCTGCAGAATCTTCTTCTGATCAAACGAAGGTTATTAGTTTGACTGAAGTGGAAGTTGGGAAAGAGTATGAAGTCATAGTGACCAATTTTGCTGGATTATATCGTTACAAACTAGGTGATGTTGTTCAAGTTGTAGGGTTTTATAATTCTTCACCGGAGATAAAGTTTATTGGTAGAAAGAATCTTATTCTTAACATTAATATCGATAAGACAACTGAAAAGGATCTGTATCTCGCAGTGGAGGAAGCTGCAGAGAAACTTGCTGGGGTAGCAGAGTTGGAGGATTTCACAAGTCGAGTAGAGAGGTCTGTTGAACCTGGACATTATGTGGTGTTTTGGGAATTGAAGACTACTAGTAGTAGTAGTAGTTGGAAATGGAATGATGATTCTGTGGTGGAAGCAGAGGAGGAGAGTGTCATCTTGCAGGAGTGTTGTGATTGTATGGACATGGCTTTTGTTGATGCTGGTTATGTGAGTGCAAGAAAGAGTGGTGGGATTGGTGCGTTAGAGATGAGGATTGTCAGAAAGGGGACATTTCAAAAGGTGATGGACTATTATCTTGGGTTAGGGAATACAGCGAATCAGTTTAAGACGCCACGATGTGTTGGAGAGAATAATAAAACTGTGTTGAAGATAATAGAGGACAGTGTGGTTAAGACTTACATTAGCAATGCTTACACGAAACTAAAATAATGACGGAGATCAGATCGACAACTCTGCCGCACCAGTGACGACCCATTTCATGCTTTTAAAGCATCCACAATATAATGTAATCCATTTTAGAATTTGTAATGTTGGATAATATCCAAGCTGGCCCCAGTATAATGTCTCATAGAGTTACGCCCAATGTTATTTACACTAAGGTGTCCATTTACAGTCTATTGTTTACACTATAAATAATCTACATATCATTGTAATAAGACCCGAGAAATTACAATATAATCAATTACATCACAAACATCTTTGCTATCATGGTATCAAAGCTATATAAGGAGAAGCAGCCTCTCAAAACGCCACCTCCTAAGAGGCCTGTCACCACAAGTACCACAACAATGAGCACAAACACTCAATCAACACAATCAATTTATCTGCTGCAACTAACATTGTGAAACTTACTAAACAGAATTTCGAGTTTGGAAGGTGTAGGTATTTTTGATTATCAACTCTGTGTAACATACTGTGTGTCGAGTTACAGTCACTGGAATCTGAAGACTGACAGAAGTGAAGAATGAAGATTACATTTACAGTATCTTTACTAGAGTAATTATAGTAGGTTTTTATTCTGAGAGATATCAAAGATAAAATCTAAACAAATCATATATTCTCACGCCTTAGGTAGTCTTTTTATCTTTCAGAAGAATATTTTAGTTAGAGATAAAATCTTATTGTCTATATAAGGAATATTGCTTGCTGAAGCAAATTACGCTTTTACAACTGAGAGAGAGCAGAACGATTTTTGAGAGAGTTCTTAGAGCGTCTTTGTAACTCTAGTTCGTGTGACGAATTAGGTGTAGTTACGTGTTGTTACTTGAAGAGTTTGTTCTTCAAGTACATGTGAGAGTATCGAATTGATACGTGTTAATGAAGTGAAGGTTCACGTGAATTTTGGTTTCCATACTTTAATTTCTTTAACCTGTGTCAGTAAGTTCATCGCCAGTCTGTTACTCAGTTCTTAGTTCGTGTTGAGTAACAGTATCACAAAGATCTATCATTGCGAGAATCTACAATTGGTATCAGAGCAGGTTCCCATTTTGGAGTCTAGAAGAGAAATCTTCTAAGGGTAATCAACATGGGTTCTTACAATGTCAAAGCACCGAAGCTCACAAAAATTTATGCTTGTTGGTCTGAGCAAATGGGACATCAACTGATGTCGATAGACTATGATCTATGGACGGTCATAACAGAAGGTGATATGGTCCCGCAGGTTACTGAAGGTGGAGTCACTAAGCCCAAGGAGAAGAAGGACTGGAATGAGAATGACAAGAAGCTACTCAGTAAGAACAAGCAGGCGTTGAGAGTAATAGTTTCTTCACTTTCAGAAGGAGACCAACAGAAGGTGCTCGGTATACAGACTGCTAAAGAGGTTTGGAGTTTTCTTAAAGTTGCTTATGAAGGGACTGATTCAATCAGGAAGACAAAGGGAAAACAATTTAGAAGGCTATTTGATAACTTCAGGATGCTGGATGGTGAGTCTATTACACAAACTCTTGAAAAGTTTGATAAGATATTGAGCGACATGAAAACCGTGGGTGTTACACTAGATAACATTGTTATCAACGAAAGGTGTCTTGATAGTCTTGGAAAAGACTGGTTGCACTATACAACACTGCTGGAAACAACGAAAGAGTTATCAAAAATGTCACTTGAAGAGTTAGGATCTGATCTGATGGTCTATGAGGGAAAGATGAAAAGAGCTATCTC
The DNA here is from genome assembly GCA_023374045.1 of Limonium bicolor. Taxonomy (NCBI): domain Eukaryota; kingdom Viridiplantae; phylum Streptophyta; class Magnoliopsida; order Caryophyllales; family Plumbaginaceae; genus Limonium; species Limonium bicolor. Next base: position 313,634,888 of record CM041776.1, on the reverse strand, counting down.
TACGTCAACTACTAGCACGGATCTAGCTTTAAAAGCCCGTAAAAGCTCTGTGGAAACGGATGAGGATGAGTTTGATGAGGAAAAGGAGATTACCATGATAGCTAATGGTATTCGTAAAAATTTTGGAGGACGACGAGGTCAGAATGTTAAGTTCAATCGTAACAAATCCAAGAAGGGTCCAATAATCTGTTTCAGATGCAATAAACCTGGACATGTGGTTAAAAATTGTCCCTTGCCTCTAAGACACAATTTTCAAGAGAAGGTCAAGAAATTCTCAACAACAACTGTTGCGGCTTGGGAAGATGATGGTTCAGGTACGGACTCAGAACCTGATAATGAGGATCAGGCATGTATGACAGCAATTACACAAGAAGATGGGCTGCATATGGACACCGATTATTGCTTTACGACTATGGAAAAGTGGAAACAAGTTCTTCCAGGAAGCGAGGTAAGTCTTGCTCATGTAAAAGAGTCTTTTGATTTCATGTCAAAGAAACAAATGTTTGATCTCTTGTTTGAAACAATGCTAAAACTTGAATCTCAAAGACTTGAGTATGAAAATAGGGTAGCTGAGTTAGAAGGTAAAATAAAAAAAGAACTTGAAAGTTCTACTGATTCTGAAGTAATAGACTGTTCGCAGAAGTTGAATGTTAAATTTGTGAGTCCTTTGATCTCTAGAGTAGCTACTCTACCAAACTGGGCACAAGTTGAATTTGATACGTTGATTAACCGGAACGAAAGTCTAAATAAGGAAGTTATCACTCTTACTGAAGAAGTTGTCAAGAAAAATCGAGAAATTGAGTTGCAGACTCGGGAAAATCCCGTGTGGTATATGGGAAAAATTAATCTTTGTAGTATGCTAAGCAAGAAGAATGCTGATAAAAAGGGACTAGGTTACCAACAGGAACAAGTGAGAAAATCCCAAAACCATGTCGTTCCAGATCGCAGGAGATATGAACCTACTTGTAGGTATTGTTATCAGCATGGCCATTTCATCAAACAGTGTTACAAACTCACAGCAAAAAACTCTAGACTTAGACAAGTTTGTGAAATGCGGTTGAATTCTACTTTTATGAATAGAACCTTTAATTGATATACTATAGGCCCAAGCAAGTCTGGGTTCCCAATACTAACCTCTCTGTTTGATTCTTGCAGGAACAATCTAGGTCACACACAGAGAATTGGTGGCTCATGGATAGTGGGTGCTCGAGACATATGAGTGGTGATAGAATGAAATTTAGTTCCCTTACTGAACAGGATGGTGGTAAGGTTAAGTTTGGGAACAATGGAAAGGGAAAAATTGTGGGTCCTAGAATAGTTGGTTATGATGCCTACATCGATCAAGTGTGTCTCGTCGAGGGATTATAACATGACTTACTTAGTGTATCACAAGTTTGTGATAAAGGTCTGTCACAAGTTATTTTCGACTCAACAAGTTTTCAAGTAAGGAATAACTTGACTCATGAATTATTACTGCAAGGAGTACGGAAGGGTAATCTTTACATGATAGATGTCAACTCTTCAATCCATGATGTGTCATGTTTAACTGCAACAGTTGAAGATGTTCAGTTATGGCATCGACGCCTTGGTCATGCGCATTACCGACTTATCAATCGATTGCGTACAAAAGGCCTGGTTGAAGGACTTCCAACAAAAAAATTTGATTCATCCACAGTGTGTAAAGATTGTGCTTTGAGCAAGCAGGTTCAGGTACAACACACCGCAAAAACTGTTGTAAGCACCTCTAGTCCACTTGAGCTGTTGCACATGGATTTGATGGGACCGATGCGGGTTGAAAGTCGATCAGGGAAGAAATATATTCTAGTAGTTGTTGATGACTATTCTAGGTACACTTGGGTTAGGTTGCTTGTCTCGAAAGATCAAACGTTTGATAGATTCAAAGCTCTTGTCACATAACTACAGACTCAGACTGACCGCACTGTAAAGTGGATTCGCACTGATCAAGGAACTGAGTTCATCAACCAATATTTCACCAAGTATTGTACTCAAAAAGGTATTACCCATACTTACTCCGCTTCTCGTACTCCATAACAAAATGGAGTGATTAAGCGTAAGAATAGGACCTTACAAGAAATGGCACGTACAATTGGTTTACCACAAAGTTTTTGGGGAGAAGCAGTGAACACATCTTGTTACATACTCAACAGAGCCTTGATCCGACTAGTTCTACTTAAACTCCTTATAGCTGTTTTAAAGGACGCAAACCATCCCTTTCTCATCTCCGAGTTTTTGGTTGTCGTTGCTATATTCTGAATCAAAAGGCAGCCAATCTGGGCAAGTTTGAAAATCGTAGTGATGAGGGTGTTTTCTTGGGATATGCTCAGAGTAGTAAAGCCTATAGGGTATTCAATAAACATACTCTTCTTGTAGAAGAATCAATTAATGTGAAGTTTGATGAGACTAGCTTTGGTGGAAAAGATACTCAGTCATCATCAGAACCATCTTTCATCCCTGAAAAGGACTCAGAGCATACGACTGACTCTGATGACGACCACATCACTCCAGTCGCTACATAGAAGAATCATCCCCGTAATGCTGATTCTGGCCAGCCTGAGAATTTACCAGTTGACGACACTGCATCACAACCTTTGCGTAATGCTCCTACGACCCGGCAAGCACCAGGTGTCAATCTTGACAACATCATCACTAACATCAATGCTGGTGTCCAGACTCGTTCTTCTGCTCATAGTTTCTGTGCTTTTCATGGTTTTCTGTCACAACTTGAACCCAAAACTGTGAAGGAAACCTTATATGATTCGGACTGGATAAACACAATGCATGAAGAACTTAATGAGTTCAAGCGAAATGATGTTTGGGAATTGGTTCCACGTCCTGATCATCATAATGTTATCGGCACTAAGTAGGTTTTTCGAAACAAGCTTGATGAACTGGGTAACATTTCCAGAAACAAGGCTCGGTTGGTTGCTAAAGGATATAATCAACAAGAAGAATTAGATTTTGATGAAACTTTTTCTCCCGTTGCACGTCTTGAAGCCATACGGTGCAGCAAATCGTTTTCAGTTATATCAGATGGATGTGAAGTGTGCTTTTTTGAATGGGACACTCAAAAAAGAAGTGTATGTTACTCAGCCTCCTGGTTTTGAGAATTCAGAACGTCCAAACGATGTCTACCGTCTTAAAAAGGCTCTTTATGGACTCAAGCAGGCGCCTCGAGCTTGGTATGATAGACTAACTACTTTTTTGCTCAACCAAGGGTTCAGTCGTGGCACAATGGATCACACCTTGTTCTTACGACACCTTGGGACTGAGATGTTACTCATCCAAATCTACGTTGACGACATTATTTTGGGTCTACCAATTCGGCTTTGGCCAAGGAGTTTGAGACCCTCATGTCTAATGAATTTCAAATGAGCAACATGGGTGAACTTACATACTTCCTTGGATTGCAGATTTGACAAACCCCTGACGGGACTCATATTAGTCAAACTACATATACCTCTGAGCTTCTCACCAAGTATCAGTTTCAAGATTCCAAGTCTTTATCCACACCAATATCAACGACTTTACGACTTGGGGCTGAAACAACAGCCGAATCTGCTGATGAGAAAACCTATAGAGGAATGATTGGTTCCTTGTTGTACCTCACTGCGAGCCGTCCAGACATTATGCAAAGTGTCTTCTTCTGTGCACAATTTCAGTCTTCTCCGCGTCTCCCACATGTGAAGGCTGTCAAACGTATTTTTCGCTATCTTTGGGGTACCTTGACACTTGGCTTATTCTATCATGCAGGTACGTCACCCACCTTGATGGCTTACACTGACGCTGATTTTGGTGGGTCGCTGACTGATCGAAAAAGCATGTTTGGCTTTGCCCATTTTCTAGGTAACAGCCTCATTACCTGGTCTTCACATAAGCAAGCTGCTGTTGCTCTTTCCACTACGGAAGCTGAATACGTCGCTGCTACTGCATGCTGTGCACAAACTTTGTGGCTTCGTCATCAATTACATGACTTCAGAATTTCATATGGTCCTGTTCCCATATATTGTGACAACACCAGCACCATCGATCTTGCAAAGAATCCTGCATTACTCTCGGTCGAAACATATTGAGATACATCATCATTTTCTGCGTGATCAAGTTGAAAAAGGAACCGTGCAACTGTTACATTGTCCCACAAACCCCCAACTTCCTGATATCTTCACACAACCCTTGAGTCGAGATCAAATCAATTACCTCCGCTTCGAGCTTGGCATGATCAACAGTCCTTGAGGTATGATTCCTGCACCTTATTAATTTCTTGCTTTTGTTGATTTGAAAGTTGTGTTTTTTCATTGGTCATTTAGCTTGGTATGTAGTTCAGATTCGTGTGTTTGTTACTGGTGGTTCCACATTAGTCTGGCGGCTTCCTATTTTTCTTTCCTTTCTTTTCTTCGTTTTGGTTCTCTAGGTCTGTTACTTACAGTCTACTCTTGTGTTCAAAAAAAAGAAAAAAAGGAAAAAAAGAAAGAAAAAAGGGGCATACGAGTCGACTCTCGTTGGTTCTTTTCTCTGTCTTCATTATATCTTTAGAATTTCCTTTTTTTTCTCTTTTCTTCACCCTCTACCCTTGAGCTTCTTCTTCTTCTCCGCACTTGTTGTTCTTGCTTACTCCAGTGCATCCATGGCTTCCGCTTCCCCTCAAGAATCGCCTCGCCTCACTCCGCCAGCTTCTCCTACCCCAGTTCCTCAACCAACCACTCATCAATCGCCTAGTCCTCGCCCACAATCACCCACCATGGCCTAGCCAGAAAACCCTCAAAATACCCAACAGTCGCCATCTCCACAACTTTCCGCCACCAACTCCCTCAAGACGGCGACGAATACCTTATCTGCTCAGGTCGCCGACTCCGTCTCCAACTCTTGCCAAAATGAGGGTTTAGTTACTCCTACTGGTGGCGATTCTCCTACTCCGCAGTCTCCACCCGCTCTGCCTGAGACCTTGGCACGGCCCCGTACTCGCAATCAGCACAAGCGGCAGACCCAGGCTTCTTCGGACCATACACCAACGCCGCATGCGGGTACACCGGGTGTAGGAATGAAAGCTTCCAAGAAACGTAAGCTTACTGTCTCCTGTCCGCGTTCTTGTGCACCAGTATAGTCTTCCACTACTGTTTGTAAGTTTCCCCAGACTCCCCTCTTTATTAGGGATGTTAATTTGGCTGATCTGATTATGGGAAAGATCATAGACTGTCAGTGGTTGCGTGCTCATGATTTGGTGGACATAGCTGAGTATGTTGAATTTCAGAAATGGGATATCCTTTTTAGCTCAGAGACTGTCTATTATCCAGAAGCCTTAATCCAGTTTGTAACTAATATGTCCATGATTACTGAAACTGAGTTGCAATCAAAAGTTGCTGGCGTCTGCATTACGTTGTCTCTTGGTCTGTTGGTGCATATACTTGATGTTCCATTGGCTGGGTTATCTGAGTTCAACCGTCAAAAGAATGATATTGTACCTCTCAAAGATGTTCAGCGACACTACGGTTTGATAAATGCAAGTACTCGATTGAGGAATTACTTACAACGCGATTTTGGCGCTCTACCTCGGTTGCTTCATTTGTTTGCCTATCAGGTACTTACTCCACGTAATGACACGAGGGAGCATGTCACTCCGATTGACTTAGCTTTGATGTGGTGTCTTGAGCATAAACTGGAGATCTCTTTGCCTAAGCTTATGATTGAGCACTGGAAACAGGTGATCAACAGTCAGAAACCAATCATTTCATATCCTCTTTGGCTGACAAAAGTCTTTAAGTTTTATCATGTTCCGCTGGAAAACATGGCAAATGTTCCTATGAAAGGCTCGCACTACTTGGGCACTCACACACTGGCCAAGATGTCCATCGAGTGTACTCCCTCTAGTTGGCAGCTCAAGAATCCACCTCCTCGTCAAGATACTGCAGCACCACATCCACCTCCTACCTCTCATGAGACCACCCTTTTAGCCATGATTAACACCCTTATAACAAATCAGCACACCTTGGAGAAGCGAATTCTGGCTCTTGAGTCTTACATTGCCACTCTGAATGCTTCCTCTGAGTTTGAAGAGACTTTTTAGTCTTGTTCCTCTGGTGTTGTTACTTTTTTTGTTTCTCTTTTGCTGCCTAGGCTGTCGTGGTTCTACTATGTTGCAGACTTATGTTTTTGGATTATTGCTAGGCTTATTTTGACTTGTGATTCACCTCTTTTGATTCGGCAAAAGGGGGAAGTTAATCTGTGTGTTCTGGAATTGTATCTTTAGACTGTTGATTTTTGGATTAATGCTTAGCCTGCACTTTTGCTATCTCAAGTGATTACCTTTGTCCTGCTACTGAATATCTTTTTTTGCATGCATGTGCGCACTCATTGAGGGGGAAGTGTATCACGATTACGTGTTAACATTGATGCAGTTACTCAAGGGGAATCGCACCACACATAGTTTGCCTTAATCAAAAAAGGGGGGAAATGTTGGTGTTTTTGATTATCAACTCTGTGTAACATACTGTGTGTCGAGTTACAGCCACTGGAATCTGAAGACTGACAGAAGTGAAGAATGAAGATTACGTTTACAGTATCTTTACTAGAGTAATTATAGGAGGTTTTTATTCTGAGAGATATCAAATATAAAATCTAAACAGATCTTATATTCTCACGCCTTAGGTAGTCTTTTTATCTTTCAGAAGAATATTTTAGTTAGAGATAAAATCTTATTGTCTATATAAGGAATATTGCTTGCTGAAGCAAATTACGCTTTTACAACTGAGAGAGAGTAGAACGATTTTTGAGAGAGTTCTTAGAGCATCTTTGTAACTCTAGTCCGTGTGGCGAATTAGGTGTAGTTACGTGTTGTTGCTTGAAGAGTCTGCTTCAAGTACATGTGAGAGTATCGAATTGATATGTGTTAATGAAGTGAAGGTTCACGTGAATTTTGGTTTCCATACTTTAATTTCTTTCTCCTTTGTCAGTAAGTTCATCGTCAGTCTGTTACTCTGTCCTTAGTTCGTGTTGCGTAACAATATCACAAAGATCTATCATTGCGAGAACCTACAGAAGGGGATGATCACTCTTTTTTTGAGAGGTAACGATTTATATAAGTTTGTGGATGAATCTTATCCTTGTACCCCACTCCTTGTCGACAACAAACTAAGTCCAGCCTATCAGAAATGGATCCAGCAAGATCAGCTTATCCTATCAGTCCTATTGATGTCCTTAGCTCCTAATATCGTCGGGCAAAGTTGTAGATCTGGAGAACTCTGCTGCTGTTTGGTAGGAGTTGCATAACTTCTTTGCTGCTCAAACAGCAGCTCACCTTGGGCAGTTACATTTACAACTTCCAAGCCTTACTAAATCTAATAAAGAATCTATTACATATTACATCAACAAACCTCGAGCTCTAGCCTCTTCTTTGGCTATTACTGGGCATAAGGTTAGTTACACTAGTACAAAAATGGTCTATTTTGATGCCCCCTATTTCAGCGGTTATACAAAAAACCACTTAAATAAGTCGTTTCTATAATTCTTGGGACATATCTCAACCATTCCAAGTAAAAACCGCAGAAGCAGGTCATTAATATGTTTTTCTTTTTTTATTTAAGTACCTTTCATGGCGGTTTCCAGTAAGAACCGCCAAAATAGATTCTTTCATAGTCTATTTTGTTGGTTCCTAGTAAGAACCGCCGAGATAGGTACTCGTTTAAACTACCTCATCCCCGCACAGAGACACAACGTGCTCTGTACACCTAAAAAAAATCCTCCACCGGCCGTGCGATTGCGAATGCCCCTCCGCCTCTTTGAGCCACTGCCGCTTTCCTCCATCACCACCGATAGCCATCGATGCAGCCGCATCGCCGTCCACAAATTCTACCAACACAAACAACAGTTCTACATAACCTAAAAACGAGTAAGCTATCCTAATTTTGATATTGCTCAAAAATTCTTGAAATTTGTTGTTCTAATGTTGTAATTATTGTTGTATTGTTATGTTTGATTGTTGAATTGAGATAGGGGTGCGAAATTTTAGTATAATATTGTTATTAGGTTAGTGGAATTGTGGGTGCATGCAATGTGTTCGATAAAATGTATGAGTGAAAAAATGTGTTGTTTTCGTTGATTTCATTCTTTTTGTGTCGCTGTGCCTCTGCAATGATAAAGAACTACTGCATTTTTCACTCTCCAGATTGACGACGGGGCTGAAACCATTCATTTAGAACTGGAAATAATTTCAAATTTATTCAACTACGTGAACAGTCGGCACTGGTCATTGATGGTTTTGTCAATGAAGGACCCCAGAGTTTTTCAGTTTGACTCACTTGGTAGGAGCTCCAAGAAACTAGCGATAGCATCAGCTCTACTGAAGTCAGCTATTTAACATATACAACAATTGTTATTACTTAATATATTGCTTCATTATTTTATTTAAACTATGTGTATTTCAAACTATTATCTGGTATAGTGCCTTGGAAGCTGCATTTTCTTCAATACAAAGGCAAGTGAAGAACATCCGTGGACCCTAGCAAAGGTGTTTTTACTTACTTTGTGTAATATTGTCAATAATAGTTAACACACTAACAGTAGACCTGCAAGTATGACTGAGAACGTACATGTGTGTATGTATGCTATGTCATGAGGTTCAGAATGTGGATACCATGTCATGAGGCTTATGCACTTAGTAACAGCATTCACGCTTTTTCCAAAAAACTCATTAGACAAGGTATACAACATTCTTTGAATGTGTTGATTTATATTTTTATTTTTTGTTGCACTTATAGTCTCTCATTAATGTTCCTTCTTGTTTCTTCAAGCTTTCGAGCAATTAGTAGCCGGTGGACATTATGAAGATTATCACATAACTGAGGTGCTCAAGGAATGGTCAGAAGTCATCTCCACGAACATACTTAATTGTTCATGACTTTGTATTAAATAGATTTGTGTTGTAGATGTGTTTCATTGCAAATGAAATGTGGTGAAGTGTATTGTAATGGAATGTGGAGAAGTGTATTGAAGACATTTTGTTTAATTACATTATATAACTTTCTTATTTCTTGCAAGTATTATTGCATGCCAATGATATTGGCTGCTTTATGGGTTTATGATCACATACTGAGATGCCCCACTATTGTGGTGGCATTGTGGAACTAATATACATGTTTACTTGATTATGTGGTATATTTAAATGCATTTATAAGCTAAAAAGGAAACAAAAAAAGAAAAAACTATCTATTTCAGCGGTTCCTAGCTAAGAACCGTCGAACTAGGATGCCCAAGTGAAAACAAAACAAACCTATTTTGGCAGTTCTTACCGAAGAACCATCGAAATAGGTGTCTAACCCAAACTGGCCGACCCATATGGGTCGTCTCCTAGCCTCGAGCTCTCGGGTTTTGTCCTACCCAAAAAGACCGACCCATATGGGTCGGTCGCATAGTACCTAAGCTCTTGGGATTCGACCAACCCAAAAGAACCAACCCAAACGGGTCAGTTGCCTAGTCCCCAAACTCTTGGGTTTCGACTGACCCAAAAGGACCGAGCCATGTCTAGTTCGGTGGTTCCTCATGAAGAACCACCGAGATAGGGTCACATAATTTCTCTATTTCGGCAGGGATCTATTTTGGTGATTCTTTAACTACCGCCAAAATAGACCCACCTATTTTGGCGGTTCTACAACAGTAAATAGTAGGTCTTCACACCTATTTCAACGGTTCACAACCGCCGTAATAGGCCTTTTTAAACCACCAAAATAGACCCAATTTCTACTAGTGTGATAGGGAATTTCAGTCTTTCATCCTGAGGGGTCACCTGAGAGACTATGATGCTATTGTGACTAACATCATTGCACGCACAGATTTATGTACTCCCTCAAAAAATCTACAATTATTTGCTTACCTATGAGGATGTTCTTACTCAGAGGCATAAAAGTGTCATAGAATATGTTTATCAAAATGCCACAAAAGTGAATTATACTGCGGTTCTTTTAAATCTAAGAAGATCTATGGTAGAGGTAAATCCTCTCAATCCTCAAAGAATAACACATCTCAATACAGATCTGGTTCATCTAGGGGACGTGGCTGAAACTCAGGCAGGGCTACCATTTCTTCAATGGCCAGCCTGACAATAGACCTACATGTCATATTTGCCTAAAGAAAGGGTATGTTGCTGCTATCTGTTATTGTAGATTTAATCAGACTTTTCAGCAATCTCCACCTTAGAGTTTTTTTTTCTAATGCCACTGTGAGGTTTAGTACTTCATAGTGGCTTCCTAATACCACAACCACTCATCGTTTCACTGAAGATTTCAATCGCCTAAACTTTGGAGCTACAGATTACACTGGGCCAAAATCTGTTGTTCTTGGTGATGGATCTCAACTGGGGATAACTCATCATGGTTCAGGTTCTTTTTCTCATGATTCTCATGTGTTTAAGTTGCCCCAAGTCTATAATACTCCTCATCTAAAAAAACATTTGTTATCTCTTTGACATTTTTTTAGGATAATAATGTTTATTTTGAATTTATCTTCAATTCCTTTGTTTTGAAGGATCTTAGAACAAAGAGGGCTCTTCTACACGATTCAGTTAAGGATGGGGTGTATGTTTTTCCTTCTCCTCCCAGTCCTATGGTCCTTGCTACAACTAAGACAGGAGGCACAACCAGCATTGAGTTGTGGCGTCATCGTTTTGGCCATCCGTCTAGAGATATTACTAACAATATTATTAGCTTTAATAATTTTCCCATTCTACACAGCAAGAGTTTGGAATTTTGTAATGCCTGTTGGATGGGCAAACATCATGCTTTTCCACACTTTTCTAGTAGTTATACTTCTAGTGCCAGTATTAAATTACTTTTTCTGGATGTTTGAGGGCCTAACCTATACAGCTCCTATTGATGGTTACAAGTAATTTTTGCTTGTGGTTGATGACTACTTCAAATGTGTTTGGTTACTCCCTCTGCCTAGGAAGTTTGATGTTGTGATTATATTTGATGCTTTCATTCGTTTGGTGCAAAATCATTTTTCTACTACCATCAGAACTTTTCAAACTGATGGTGGTGGGGAATCCACGCCTTAAAACCTCTGATTACCAAGTTTGGTATCTCACATAGGTTAACTTGTCCATACTCCCATCCTCAAAATGGAAGTATGGATATCAGTAATAGGTTTCCGATAGATAAGAGGCTCACTCATCTTGCTCAATCTTTTTAACCTATGAATTTATGGAGCTATGCTTTGAAGGCAACAAGTTTTCTTTATAATTGCACCCCTACTAAAGTTTTGGACTACAACTCTCCTTATGAGCTTCTCTATACTATAATTCCTTATTATTATATTTTGAGGGTGTTTGAGTGTTCTTGCTGGCCCAACCTCAGGCCTCACAATCCACGTAAACTAAGCTTCAAGACCACTGAATGTGTTTTTATGGGCTTTTCCCTAGTCATACAGGCTACATATGCTTATGTCCTAAAACAAGGAGGAATTATATCAACAGAGATGTTTTTTTTCAATGAACATCATTTTCCTATTAAGTCTCATTCCCCATCTTCTCTCTTTGCTGATTTCTCTCTTTTCCTCAAATTATCCTTGTTTTGTTTCCTTCACCTACTTCTTCATCTCCAACTCCTACTTGCTCTCTTTTACCAAATCACAGTTCTACTTTTCCTACCGATTCAATCCATTCCACTCCTTCCGCACACACAAATTCTACCCCTCCTAATTCTACCCGTCCTGACTCATGTTCTCCTTAGTTTGTTTCTCCCACAAATTTCTCAGATTCTGGTTTACCTATTACCTACATTTCATCATCCTCCTCTAATTCCTCCTCATCTCACCCTTTATCCAGTCTACAGAATGTTCATCTTATGCTTACTTGTGCCAAGACTAACACTCACAAACCTCTAGTTTGCACAGGTGATACAGTCCCTTGGCCCATTATTTCTCATCTTAATGTTACTGCTATCACACCTGATACTCCTATTTCCGAGGAACCAAGTTATACTCAGGCTAAGAACTTTTCTGTTTTGGAAGGATGCTATGTTGCAAGAATATAATGCTCTTTTGGCCACTAATACTTGGGACTTGGTTCCACATATTCTAGGAACTAATGTTTTGGGGGTTAAATGGATTCTTAAAACAAAGAAAACAACTACAAGTCAGATTGAGAGAAGTAAGGCCATATTAGTGGCTTGGGGCTATAACCAAACAGGCGGGGTGGATTTTTTTAGACCTATAGCCCAGTTATTAAGGTCACAACCATTAGGATTATTCTATTAGTGGTAGTTTCGTTAAACTGGCCCATTAGACAATTGGATGTTCAAAATGCTTTTTTGAACGGAGTTATTGAAGAGGAGGCTTATGTTAGACAACCCCCTGGTTTTATTGACAAGGGTAGACCTACACATGTTTGTCAACTCAGAAAGGCCCTTTATGGGCTCAATCAGTCTCCTAGGGTGTGTTACTCTAGCTTAAGTTCTCTTCTTTTGGAGCTTAGATTCATCATGTCTAAGAAGGATCCCTCTCTGTTTATTTTTAAGCTGAAATGGGATGTTGTTTTTGCTCTTGTATATGTGGATGACATACTCATGATGACATGATAGGAAGTACTATTATGCTTTTAGATTGTCTTATTCAGCGATTGTAAAGAACTTTTCCAATTAAATATCTTGGACACTTATCCTATTTTTTGGGCATCACCGCTGTCATAAACTCTACCGGGCTTCTTCTCAAGCAAGACAAGTACATATTAGATATTCTGGAGCGTGCTAATCTTGCTAACTCCAAATCTATCTCAAAACCTATGAACCTAAAAATCCCTCTAGATGATCCTAACTCTCCTCTATTCTTAGACCCCACCTTCTATCGTAGTATTATGGGATCTTTGCAGTATCTAGCTATTACTAGCTCGGAAATTAATTCATTATGCAGTCAATAGAATTTGTCAGCATATGCATACACCACATGAAAACCATTGGAAAGCAGTAAAAAGACTTCTCAGATATCTCAATCACACTAGACATATCGGGATCTTCTTCTATGCTTCCCTACCTGGCTCCCTTGAGATTTATTCTGACGCGAACTGTGTTGCAGCACACCAGGATCGTCGCTTGACCACTGGGTACTGTTTGTTCCTTGGTAACCACCTGATTTCATGGCATGCGAAGAAACAAAAAACAGTGGTGAAATCGTTTACGGAAGTCGAATACAAAGCTCTAGCTACAACTACGGCCGAGAGAATTTGGGTATTACAAGTTCTTCAAGAATAGGGTTTTTTCATGCAAAAAGAACCCACTTTGTACTGTGATGACATTGGAGCCACTTACCTAAGTAAAAACCCAGTCTTTCACAGTTGAATGAAGCATGTAGCGGTGGGATACTTCTTTGTTCACGAGCGTGTCGTCAATGGCAGCCTCAAGGTGGCGCACATCCCCACACTGGAGCAAATCGTCAACGGTTTCACCAAGCCTCTCTCTTCCTCTCAATTGTTGATTTTCACTCCAAACACTACAATAAAAACTAAATTTAGTGTCTGAAATTAGCGTCCGATTACAAATCAGACGCTAATTTTTGATTAGTGTCCGATTACAAATCAGACGCTAATTTTCGATTAGCGTCCAAAATCAACGTCCGATTACAAGTCAGACGCTAATTAGTGTCTGAAATTAGCGTCCAATTACAAGTTGGGCGCTAATTTTTTATTAGCGTCCAAAATAGTGTCCAATTACATATCGGACGCAAATTTGCGTCTTAAGTGATTGCGAACTCTAGCCGCCGAATCAGATTAGTGTCAAATTTTAGTATCCAATTACCTTTCAGACACTATGTAATTAACTTAAATTAGTCTCCCACTTTCCATTCCAGTTTTACTTCCTCGCTGCTCACTTCTCCATCCTCCCCGTCTCCTCACCGCGGCCATCACCGTCACTGTTTGGTCCACCCATCTCCACCGGCCTCACCATAGTTGTGCTGCGCCACCAGTCCACACTACCTTCTCCTTCGCCTCCTCGCCTCGTCTTCATTCTCATCACTCACGGTAATTTTGCAACCCTAAAGGGTGAACATGGAAAATGCATACTCCCTGCGCTATTCTTCAATTTCTTTTTCTGTCCGTGTCTTTGTTGTGATAAAAAAAGGAACTGCTGCATCTCACTGCACACCACGGAAATTTTCTTCATTTTCTTCTCATCGGTCATGGTAATTTTGCAACCCTAATGGGCAAACATGGAAAATACTCTCTATGCGCTATTATTCAGTTTCTTCTGTTGTGTGCGTCTTTGTAGAGATAAAACAAATGAACTGTTGCATCTCATTGCACACCATGGTACTTTTCTCCGTTTTCTTCTCATCACTCACGGTAATTTTGCAACCTGATAAGCCTCAGACTTATCATATATTATGGACTAGAATTAGAGCAATAATAGTCAAAATAAGGTTATAATAGCTAATTTCTATGTTATATCATATATAAAGTTTATTGTTTATGTTCAGACTTATGTTTTTATATATTTTCATGCAAGGAATAAATTCTGATCAAGTGACGCCGGGCATGATGCCGGGAGTGTGATTCACGGCATAAGTGGAGAAAGATAGAAGGCATGCTGGATGACATGCTAGGTAGATCCTAGCCGGCACAAGCAAAAGTCACCACGGTTGACTAGACATCGGCAGTTAATTACCGTTACCAAACCTGCAGATGCCGGGTATGGTGCCGGACGTCTCCTATCCGGCACAAGTATCTTTTCGATGGTTTGGCGGTATAATTAACCGTTAAAATAACGCATTTATCACGTGGTGCCGGGTAAACTTGATTTGACATTCCACCCGGCACAAAGAGAAATGGATGCTTATAAATAGGACGGCATGCTCCACACTTCAATACACTTCAACATATCCCATACACTCCATTCACACTTCGATTCCGCATCCATCCCAAGTGTTGGTGTCCAAGGAAGTTCTACGGATCCATCCACACGATGAGAAGAGAAGATCCTTGTCAGGTTAAGGCTATGACCAATCTCCTTATCCTCTTGTATTTCTTCTTTTGTTTGGGTGGATGGTGAAGTAGAAATCCTTGTTATCTTTGGTTAGGAATGATTGTCTTTGTAATTCACTTATGATTATTAATAGAATTTTCAAGTTTCATAACTAATATTCTGATCTTCGTGCGAAGTAGAACAAGGTTGCTACTTGTTCTCGTTACTTTAAAATTCTATTTGAGGTTCACAAGACAAAAGTAGAATGGGTTGAGGAATCTTAATGGTCTTTAACTGTGTTGTTCTGAAAAGTGGGCAACATGACTTAGAATTGGAATTAATCTGTTTTTCTCCATTATCTTGTTCGTTTTTACGGCATTAAATATGCATGATTCGATTATGGATAATGAGTTCCTGTTGTCATACCCTGAAACTGGAAATACCATTAACAGTTTGAAGATGCCGGGTGTACTGCATCTCGCTGCACACCACGACAATTTTCTTCATTTTCTTCTCATCAGTCATGGTAATTTTGTAACCCTAATGGGTGAACATGGAAAATACTCTCTATGCGCTATTATTCAGTTTCTTCTGTTGTCTGCGTCTTTGCAGAGATAAAACAAATGAACTGCTGCAACTCACTGCACACCATGGTACTTTTCTCCATTTTTTTCTCTTCACTCACGTTAATTTTGCAACCCTAAAGGGCGAACATGGAAAATAGTCATCCTCTGTGCTATTCTTCATTTTCTTCTTATGTCTGCGTCTTTGCAGAGATAAATCAAAGGAACAGCTGCATCTCGCTACACACCACGGTAATTTTCTTCTCATCACTCATGATAATTTTGCACAAGCAATCTACTATTGTTTATGTGCTTCCCAAAACTGAAGAAACGGAAATGCTGACTAGTTGGGCGCTAACTGCAGCTTCGTAGTTGCTTGACCAGCTCTTTTTTTTACCTATTTTTTTTTCTTCAGTGTGCAATTTGTGAACCATATGTGAAGATAGTCAGAGAATCGCAGAAGAGAAAGCAGGAAAAGATAACAGAGAATGTAGCTGAAGAAGGAAGCAGTGCTCCGTCGTGTTTGTTATTCATATATCGTAACTACAGAACTGAGATGAAGATGCTATATATATATAGCAGACTAGAAAATAAAGAACAACTGGCAAGAGTAAAACTCTGCGTTTTGAGTAACAACCAACTACTAGACAGCTAGCAACTTTATTGAATTAGTAATATAGAAAAGAACGAGCTAAAGACCAATACTGTCATGTTGGTATCTTTACACCCCCCCCCCCCGCAAGACGTGCATCTGGATGACAGAGGCGCGGCTTGACCATAGAAAAAGAGATTAGGAGGATGAAATCCCCATATGAGGAAAGTGCCGTTGATACTGCTGACCATTCAAACTTTTAGTGAACATATCAGCCAGTTGATAGGAGCTTGGAATGTGATGAACGGTGATCAGGCCTTGCTGAAGTTGCTCCCTAACATAGTGGCAGTCAATTTCCACATGTTTTGTCCGTTCATGAGCCACCGGATTGGTTGCAATAAAAACAGCAGATTGATTGTCACAATGTAGGGGTATAGGAGTGATAGACTCAACTCCTAGCTCAAACAATAATCTGCTCAACCATGCCAATTCAGAAGTCACCTTCCGCATAGCACGATATTCAGCCTCTGCGGAGGACAAAGAAACACAAGCCTGTTTCTTTGCTTTCCAAGCAATCGGGGATCCCCCAAACTGAATATAAAACCACTGACAGAACGCCTAGTAATGGGGCAAGAAGCCCAGTCTGAATCGCAATAGGCATGTAAACTGAAATCACTGCGATTATTCAGAAAAATGCCATTGCCCATAGTACCGCGGATGTAACGCAGGACATGTCGAGCAGCAGAGAGGTGAACATCATGCGGTTCCTTAAGGAACTGAGATAATAATTGAACTGTAAAGCTCAAGTCGGGACGTGTATTAGTTAGGTAGTTGAGTTTACCTACTAACCGACGATAAATCTCTGGGTCTGATAAGGGATGCCCATCAGAAGGCCTCAGTTTGACACTTGGATCGAGAGGACAAGCCACTGGTTTTGAATTTCCTAAACCGAATTCATCCAAAAGTTCTCTGACGAACTTCTGTTGTGTGATGATCAGACCAGACGGACTGTGAGTAAACTCCAATCCCAAAAAATAGTGCAAAGCACCTAAATCCTTGATTTTAAACTGATTGTCTAAACAAGACTTCAGACGAGAAATTTCCGTAGTATCACTCCCACAAATAAGCAAGTCATCAACATATACCCCAATATGCACAACTAAGCCATTTACTTTTCTGGTGAATAAAGAAGTGTCATTATTAGAACTCGTATAGCCTTGCGAATGAAGAAAAGTAGTGAGCTTAGCATACCATTGACGCGACGCCTGTTTAAGCCCATATAAAGATCGTCGCAGCTTACAAACCTTTTGCGAATCATAAAGCAATCCCTCGGGCAAAGCCATGTAAATTTCTTCATTCAAATCGCCATGTAGAAAGGCGTTATTAACATCCAGCTGCTCAATTGTCCAGTGTCGTTTGACAGCTACTGCCAAAAGAGTCCTTACGGTTGTCATTTTCACCACAGGGGAAAATGTGTCTGTATAGTCGATTCCCTGCTTCTGTGTGAACCCACGAACAACAAGACGGGCCTTGTAACGCTCCAATGTACCATCAGCTTTTAACTTGGTCTTATACACCCATTTACAACTTATGACCTTTTTTCCTTTGGGTAAATCAGTAATCTCCCATGTGCCATTTCGTTCTAAAGCAGCAAGTTCATCTGCCATGGCCTTCCGCCAATGAGAATGCTGAACTGCTTCTCTAAAAGAGTGTGGTTCTGGTGCAAAAGGGACTGGGGTAGCTGCATGGCAATTAGCAGTGCAAACAGTGCTGTAAACAGATTGTTTTCCTGTAACATCTGTTAATGAAGAAACTGGAATCCTAGACTTGAGACAAGATGAATCTGTGTTGACAGACAACCGTGTAGAAAGAATCTTGGTAAAATCATCTTCCTCTGTGGCAGTATGAATTGTTTCGCCAACAAAAAAATCTCCTAGATAAGAAGGAGTCTTGTGATGTCGTGAAGACCTGCGGAGATCACTCGGCTCTGTGGCTATTGTAGGCACAACTGGATTAGGTGGGGATGTATGTTGTATCGAAGGCAAAACTACCTCCAAGGATATCTCTGTAGGTGAAACAGCATTATTGTCGATGTCGGATAAAGATATCCCTGTAGGTGGAACAACATTATTATTGATGTCTGATTCACTGTCAATTAACGATGTTGTGTCACTCCGGAGTTGATTGACAGCATCACGACCTGTGTGCCCTGGAACCGAGAAACGTGGAGTAAAGTCATCATCAAAAATCTGAGACGGTGGTGAAAATAAGAAATCTTCTGATGTGCTTTCAGTGTCTATATCACGTGTGATGTTCTTGAAGGGAAAAACATCTTCATAAAAAATTACATCACGACTGTGAATAACCTTTCTATCTTCTAGCCTCCACAGCTTGTGTCCTTTACTGATAGAACTAGGGCCCAGATAGACACACTTAAATGACCGAGGCTCGAACTTCTGTTTGTAGCTTTTGACATTAGCAGCATATACCAAACAGCCAAAAGTTCGTAGCATACCATAAGAGGGAGGAGTATTATAGAGAATCTCAAAGGGTGTTTGTTTATCAAGAACAGCAGATGGTATTCGATTGATAATATAAGTAGCAAAAAGCACACTGTCACCCCAAAATCTGAGAGGAGCTCCTGAATGAAAGTAGACAGCCTTGCTGTCTCTAGAATATGACGATGTTTCCTCTCAACAATACCATTTTGTTGAGGGGTATGGGGGCATGATCTTTGATGCAGAATTCCTTTCTTAGCAAAAAATTCATTATTCTCCTTGGAAGCTCCCAATTCGAAAGCATTGTCTGATCTTATTACCTTAACCCTTTTACCAAACTGTGTCTCGACCATCAGAATGAAAGACTGTATCAGTTTTGTGGCTTCAGATTTGTGTTTCATAAGTGTTACCCATAAACACCTGCTTCTGTCATCAACAATACTCAGAAAGTAAGAATAACCATCATAGGTTTTCTCATTACAAGGCCCCCAAGTGTCGATGTGAATCAAATCGAAAATCAACTTCAGGAAATAGGAAAAGGCAGCCTATGTCCTTTGGCCTTATTACAAGAATCACAGACAAATATCAACAATGTCATTATCTTTGACTAAACCTAACTGCTGAAGTTTAGTAAGAGATGCATGACCTAGTCTGTTGTGCCAATACAGACCATTATTAACAGTAGAAAAATTGCAACTATTCTGGTCTTCTTTGATCTTTCTCTGCTGAAGGAAGTTCTCCAGTAAGTCTGTACGAAGAATGTAAAGACCATTGATCTGCTGAGCAATCTTAAACCTCAGTATTCAATGTCGGTCCTGCAACATACACCAGTGATCGTCAAAAATAAGTCTGCATCTGTACTGATCAGTGAACTTGTTACAGATAGCAAATTGTGTTCAAAACTTGGAACAAAAAGAGCATCTTTTAACACCAGATTTTCCCAAAGAAACATCCCCTTTTGTCTTGATTATCTGAGTCCTTCCATCTGGCATTGAAACATTGTGATTATTTCCAAGTGTTGTTTCTCTTCTAAACAAACTTCTATTGAAGATGATCAGTGGCACCAGTATCGACAATCCACTTAATATCCTGATTCTGTTCATGACTGATATAAAACACTCTGTAACAGAATGCAAAGTAAACTAGTACCTGCAAAATTACAAGAGCGAGTCTCTTCCTGTTTCACACTCATTTTTGCAAGTAACCGATCAGAAAATCTATCTGCTCTCGTGGCAAACTACCACTCAGACCAGATTTTCATGGCCCGAAGACTCAGCTTTAGTGTCTAATCCATCAGTATTAGCAGTATTTGCTGCAGTCTTCTTATTCTTTCCAACCTCCTCCATCCATAGGATAACCGTTTTTAGCAAAACAATTATCCTCACGGTGTCCTTGTTTCCCACAGAAATTACAGGTCTCTCTGATCCTTTTTCCTTTATTTTGCTGCCACTTCACCTGTTGCTGCGGACCATAGCTGTCTGCTATATTAACAAAACTATTATTCTCACCTTCTCCTCTCCTCTTTTATTACTTTCTCTTTGTCTCCCTCCGCAAGAATCAAAGAGTAAGCTGTTTCCATAGAAGACAGTGGTTTCATCATTAGAATGTTCCCTCTAGTATTTATAACATCTCATTCAATCCCATAAAAATCTATCTTTATCTTCTTCAAGTGTTTTCTCCATTTTCTCAGATTTACTACAATCGCAGCAGACGAGGTCAATCACAGAGCTTAGCTCATCCCAAATCCTTTTGAACTTTGTGAAATAAACGCTTACACTATCAGTTCCCTGCTCTAGATCACAAAGTTCCTTTTTCAAATTGAACCTCCTCGTTCCATCTATCTGATCGAACCTTGATAACAGACCATCCCACACTTGCTTCGCTGTTGTACTATAAACAAGGCTTTCACAGAGACTTTTATCTAAAGCATTCAGTATCCAGGACATCACTAATCCATTACATCTCTTCCAAGCACGAATTCTAACTTCATCGTCAACAGGCATGGAAATAGTACCATCTATCATTCCTATTTTATTCTTCGCTATCAACGCCATTAAAACAGTTTGTTTCCAGGTCTGGAAACCAGTTCCTCCATCAAACTTTGCAGCAATTATCATACCTGGATGATCTGAGGTATACACATACAAAGGATCTGAAGGCTCTACGTCCTTCATTTTCGATCCCGTCAGTGACTCCAACAACTGCTCCAAAGATCTGGTGGAAGTTTCGGGAGTTCCGACTACTCCCTCCATCTTGCTGTGAGCTTCCTCTGATCAATTCAACTGTCTATCCTTCACGCAAAGCTCTGATACCATGAAGATAGTCAGAGAATCGCAGAAGAAAAGCAGGAAAAGATAACAGAGAATGTAGCTGAAGAAGGAAGCAGTGCTCCGTCGTGTTTGTTATTCATATATCGTAACTACAGAACTGAGATGAAGATGCTATATATATATAGCAGACTAGAAAATAAAGAACAGCTGGCAAGAGTAAAACTCTGCGTTTTGAGTAACAACCAACTACTAGACAGCTAGCAACTTTTTGAATTAGTATATAGAAAAGAACAGCTAAAGACCAATACTGTCATGTTGGTATCTTCACACCATACTGTCAGTTTGTTTTATATGCTTCAAGTGCATCTTGATCAAGCTAAAACCACTTTAATTGTTTAACGTAGGGGACATTTGGGAAAACGAGGGGCTTGGGCTTTACTTGGATTATTTAATGCTATCATTGCCGCAGCAGGTACTTTGCAATCCAAAAAAAGTTGTTAAGATGCACAAGCAATAGTCTTGACAGGGTTATTCACTAAGCGGAAATAGAAATGTCATCAGATTATCAAACATTTAACTGTTGCTGCTACCATTCCATAAGGGGAATTAGGATGTAATAATTAACCGATAAACAAGTAGTTGTGCTGGTACAACATATTGGAGAAGGGTAGTTAGTTGCTGCTGCTACCATTGTTTTTCTCAAAGAAATTGTGACAGCGAGTGCTGAACTTTTCAATATTCTATTAATTATTATAATAAAAAAACAAAGCTATCATACTAATTCAAATGCCATTTGTTAATTGTGTAGATATTTTGTACTGTGTTTGATCTGATGTGTTATCCACTTAGTTACTGACATGATTGTTATAATTGATCATCTATATATCATATTTGTTGGATTCTTTCTTCCTTGTTTCTCCTTGCCGGTGAGTCACTATATGATTTTGTTTCACATCGCTTTCCTTGTTTGTGTATATTTTTGTTGTCAAGCTTTAGCTAAATGTTGAATATATGTAACTTAGTGCGGTGATGTAGGGGAATAATCTTGCTAAATGTTTTGTCATAAAGGCTATTCGATACTGATGAAACTGTCTTTTGCTGATGTTTCCATCTCGGGATTTTGATTTGAATAATATGTATAAGCAAAAATGTTATTGCAACTAGATATTATCAAGTTGTTGCTGCTTGCGATCCTCCCCCTCTAAAATTGGGGATTTGTGACATTATATTTATTTTTTTACAGCTCTGCTTCAAATTGTTGCAACTGACAGCTTCTCTTTAGAAAACTCTTCTTGATGAAAGACCGAGGAAAGAATATCAAGTCCTAAGTCTAGTCTAGTATATGTCCTTGTTGAAATGATAATTAAAATCGTGTTGTTTCCTTTCTCATTATATTCCTGTGCAACTTTTGTCCTCATGAGTTAGAATTAATAGAATACAACCAAATAGTACAAGCATCTCAAAGCCTTCTATGATTAAGCTAAACATGATTGACAGATTCCATTGTTTAAAGAACTTTAATTGGAAGTGCACTACTGTTACATTGATTTTGGTCAATTGTTTTTGCTGCCATGTTGCACTTCTGTTACACCGTCTTTTTGCACTGTTGTTACGTTGCTATTTTCCATGTTGTCGCTACAGCTTCTCCCATTCTTCTTTTTTTTTTTCTTCTATTGTGATGTGCTGCTTAATTGGCTGATGTTCGCGCTCCTTAATTACTTCTTCCCAGACGCAATTATGCTTCTTCTTAATGGGTAAGATAAGGTGAATTTAGTTGAAATGCTACCTGATGTCAACTTCTATTGAAATGCAACCTGATGTCAGCTTTTGTCGCTATCAAATTTGTTGTTTTAGGTGCTTGTTCAGTGTAAGTGTTGTTTTTGAATGTTAAATTGTTTTCAATATACTGACTAGCTAACCGAGATGAGATTCAGATGAAACTGATCATGATGATGAGGATAAGATGTGCGCCTGCAGATTAGTAGAATTTGTACTCGCAAAACTGCAAATGATGATATGCAATGAACTGGAAAAAAAAACATAGTATAAAATCAGTGAGATTGCTTTTTTTCTTCACAGTGCAAATGCTATAATTAGCTATATTTCAGCTCTTCTGGACTTGTCCAAGATTTGTCTTAATTAATCAAGTCAGCTCGATCATGTTCTAACATTTCTTGGATACATCAACGTAATAAAGTAATCTTTTGGAATTGTCCAAGATTTGTCATGTGGGAAGTGATGAGTTATAGACAAGGTTCTGATGGAATATTGTTGTCAATCCTTCTTTCTACATATGTGATAATCTCATCATGACTTGTCTGCATTTTTCTTTTAGTTTGTTCCGTCATATTCTTTATGTCCTGTTGAATCGTGTTATCAGCACCATCTTTCAAGTAATCTAAACAGTGGGAGTTTAATGTCGCTATGTGCTGTTGTATTTGTAATGTATCATGTGTACCACTTTATGAACTTGATGTGTTTGTTTGCTATATAGAATATAGATAGTGACATTTGACAAAGAAAGAAAGGAAGGATTGTAAAATGTATAGCAGCAGTATGATGTTGATTGTTGTGATGATCATAATTGGGGTAGTCAAAGTACACTACTGCATTGTTTAATCGTGCCAAAGATGCTACTGTTGATGGGCCATGTGAGTGGTGATTACATGTAGCTTTAATATTGAATCTAACATATCTCTAACATTGATTCTATTATGTTTGTAAATCACTGATTATATTTGTTTCATTCTGATATATTTTTTCCATCTCAGGAACAAGTGATTTGATGAAGCGCTTTGTTGCGGGTGAAGAGTTCCAGCTGCTTACAATTTTCCTTGTGAAGACTTTTTTTTAGTTTGATTTTACCCATTTAACTAGGTTGTTTTGCCTTGCTACAACTACTATGCCTTGTGGCTGTAGACATACCTCATTTTGATTTTGTAGTGTGAAAATATTGATACATATGTGCTTCACTATTCCATCTTTATATATGAATGAATATCATATTAAGAGTATCTTGTATACTGTATAAACTGTAACTATGATATTGTTGAAAACATGATACAATAATATTACACACCAATGAGTCTTAGCTACAACCATATGTAGTCATCTTTGGCTACATTTTTTATGGTACAGTTTGTATAGAGTAAATGTACATGTTTTATAAGTTTGTTATACAGTTTATAAAGTTGTACATTTTGTACAAATTCAGAAATATCACAATTCACTGTATACATGTACATATACATCAGTACAGTTTTGAATGCTCAAATGTACAGTTCTCAATGACCAAATGTACATGTATGTAGCTATCTATACCTACATGTAGTTGTAGCCAAGAAATTGGGTTACACTATTAGTTAATGTGACAAACTTGACAAATAAATATAATTTATCGTCTAAAAATTGAAATTAGCGTCCGATTATATCAACTAGTGCTTGACAAATGGATACAACTTAGCGTCCGATGAGTAGAAGCAATTAAGCGTCCAAGAAAAGTTGGACGCAAAGTTGTAATAAATTTGTCCATAGCTATTTAGTGTCCAATTAAGAGAGTTGCGACTATTTTGCACCGATTGTGGACGCTAAAAGGTAGACGCTATATAGTGTCAAAAAAAATGGACGCCGAGTAGACGCAAATTAGCGTCTGCAGACGCAAAAAAAAATTAACGTCTAGGCTTTTAATGTCTGATATTGATCAGAGATTAGCGTTCGATTGTGGATGCTAATAAGTAGACGCTAAATATCGTTCGAAAAAAATAGGCGCCGAGTAGACACAAATTAGCATCCACGGACGTTAAAAAAAATTAGCGTCCTCTGGACATCCAATATTGATCAGAGATTAGCGTCCGATTTTTTATGTTTAATTTCCAAAAACATCGGATGCTAATTCAGTTTTTCTTGTAGTGATTAAACTCCTGTTGATCTCTCGTTTGGACCGTAGGAGAATGTTGGATGATATCCAAGCTGGCCCAATATAATGTCTCATCATAAAGTTAGACCCAATGTTATTTACAATAAAGAGTCTATTTATAGTCTATTATATTACACTATAAATACTCTACACTATCATTGTAATATGACACCAAGACATTACAATATATCAAATACATCACAATATCTTTGCTACCATGTAAAAGGAAAAAATAAAATACGATATGGATGAGAGAGCCCTAAAACTATAGTGTCTTACTTAGTATGAAAAGATAGAGATTGTGTGGAGAGAAGTAAAATAGTAATATTAATGTAAGGGTGAAATCTATTTTGCATGTTATCCGTGATACTTATCACCTCGACAAGACCATATAAGTAATAGTATCGCCCTCGATTAATAATATTGCGGTAAAATATCGTCTGATGCACCTTTTGTATTTCATTACTCCTAGTCCTCGCTGGCCGCTGCATTGTAGTACTATAACATATGTCCCCATGGATGCTGCTGAGCTGATCTCACATATATAATTGATGATTTTCTTCATCATTCCTCTTTTGTCCACCCTTTTAAATTGAACAAATAATGTTCTTTGTCTGATATAATAATGGACAACTGCAAATAATACTAGCTAAAATCACACTATATATCTTTGTTTTATTCGGATTGGTATGCTTATCATTTAGACATATTATTTGATTTTAGGGAAAATTACATGCCCCACCCATGACGTTTGTCGCAATTACACACTCCACCCACGTGGTTTCACAAATTACTTTCCCCATCCATGTGGTTTCCCTCTTTTTACATCCAGTAACTTTTCTAATTTTTGTTCAATTCAAAAGATGCTTAAACGTTGTCCGAAATTGATGAAACTTTACATAGACGATGTTAAAGTGTTATATTTTGGTTCAGTGAGAAATCTAAAGTTTTTTAAGCTTAAATGTGATATGTGGGACCCAATGAACATGTCACATGTTTCATTGGGTCCCACGGATCACATTTAAACTTAAAAAACTTTGGATTTGACATAAGATCAAAATATATACTTTAGCATCATCCATGTAAAGTTTCATCAATTTTGGACAACGTTTAAGCATCTTTTGAATTGAACAAAAATTAGAAAAGTTGCTGGATGTTAAAAGAGGGAAACCACATGAGTGGGAAAAGTAATTTGTGAAATCATGTGGGTGGAGTGTGTAATTGCGCTAAACATCATGGGTGACATGTAATTTTCCCTTGATTTTAATATGCAATTTTAATATGCAATTGATTTCTTATTTGATAAACTATATCTTAACAAGTTTAGTTATATATAGTTTTATCTAATTTATTAAAATATTGAAGTTGAAGTTTGATGCCATGCCAACTACTCCCTCTGTTCTATATTAATCGTATTGTTTGTTTTATGACACGTTTTTCACTTATATATATAGTTTATCATATATAAAATTTAAATTTTTAAAATTGATTTATCTTGTATATAAAATTTAAATTTTCAAATGGGTCGGATTGAAATTGACACCCCTAGGTAGGGATGTCAATCTTGACCCGAACCCGAAAACCGACCCGTAAAAAGCCGGGTTCGGGTTGAGATTTTTGACCCGAAAAGATTTTCGGGTCGGGTTTGGGTTGGATCATTGAAACCCGCTTCGGGTTCTGGTTGAACCCGCCAACCCGTAACCCGAAAAAATAATTAATTAAAAATAAAAAATATGCTATATTTAATGATTATATTAGAGTTTAATGATTAGTTTATAGCTAGAATAAACATTTAATCACAAAATTAATTAATATTAAAATATTATATTTTTATTAAATAATCTAAAATTTTAAAAATAAAATATATTTTTTTAAAAGTGGGTCGGGTTCGGGTCAACCCGCTGCGGGTTCGAGTTGAAGAAATATAACCCGTTTTGGGTTCGGGTCAGGTTCGGGTTGGGTTCGGGTTGACCTAAACCATTTTCAGATCGGGTTCGGGTTGAGCTTAACCGACCCAAAACCCGATTTTGACACCCTAGCCCCTAGGTTAGATCATCAAACGGACAAGGTCATTCATGTCCCCGTCAGGAATGTGTAAAAGCTTGTAGTACTACTTGTTTCTCCTTCTTGACATAATTATTTGGAATGTGAATAGACACAGGAAGTGGTCGGGTCGGTACTCCACTTGGAACTACTACCACATGATACATCAGTATATATATTCGGTTTAATTGGTGTGTCGAATGGGATCTCCTTCGTCTCAGAGACAAACTCATATGGGTCCACCCTCACCTTCATTTATGTGGTTCTGCTGCTTTTTTTTTTCTTCCGGAAATCAGTAGGGAACGGTATATTTATGCACAAGATGTTAGAAAAATATGCCACTACCTCCTAGTCACTATCGTTATGTATATGTGTGTATATAACCTCATGTAATACAGTGATAATAATGTTGTAGTAGAGCCATTATATCCGTACTGATGGAGAGAGGAGAGAGGAGAGAGGAGAGAGGACGGGAGATTTTGAATGCGACTCGAAGACGGACAACCTATACTACTCACTAGCTCCAACAAGGGCAGCGCAGTGCCGGAAGCTGGTCGATCTACCCAGGCTAAGCGGTGCATTCAGGAAATAACAGCAGGAGCCTTGCCCTCTCCGGGATTTGGACGTTTCCAGCGTGTGTGGAGGAAACAGTCGACCGGCGACCACAGGGAGAAGGAAACACACACTATCTTCCTGGGGAACTTGCAAAATGGTGTCCTACTGGAAACAATGTGGAGGCTATCCACCCCGTTTGGACCGGTGGCTAGGCTGTTCCTCGGACGAGCGAGATCGGGAAGAAGTGAGTTTGCGTTCGTTGGGTATGAAAGTAAGGAATCTGCTGGGCAAGCAATCGGGGAACTGAATGGGATGCTGCTAGGGAGTAAAACCATCTTAGCCCAATGGGAAAGGAAGAGAGACGGGAAAGGTCAAGGCTTAGAACCTCCACGGAACGCCAACCCCCCACCGGCGGGGGTACAAGCAATCCCTAGCCCCGCTACTCAGGCCATCTTCCTACCCCCCACCCCTTTCTTCAATATGCTTAAATCCGCCCTTGTCCTGGAGTGGCTGGAGGGCCGGTCGATCTCCGAGATGGAACGTCTGATTGGGGCTGCAACGGAGGGGGTTGCAGGGGTGATCCGCATAAGTCATCAAAAATGTCTTATGCTAATTCAGGAGGGAATGAATCTAGAAGTATGCAAAAGCCAGCTGGGGGGGCTGAGCGAGCTGGCGAAGGTTTACCGGTGGTCCTCAAGCACACAGGTGGAGTCTAGAGTAACAAAGGTGGTAATCCGGGGTGTGCCATTACAAGGATGGGGGTATGAAAATTTTAAGGCGGTGGCGAGTACAGTCGGGAAGGTTATATCTGTAGTGGATGACGAGGAAAGGCTCATGCGATTTGGGGAGGCTTGTGCATGGATTGAAACACCAACTTTATTACCAATTCAACTGAAGAGGAGGATTCATGTGGATGATACAATCTCATGGATGTCAATCCATGAAATTGAGGATGAGAGTGATTGACCATTCACACAAGTCTCGCCCCCAAGAAATCAAGTTCTAGGTCGATCAAATGCCTCGCAACTATCACCCATGGCGGGCAGGGAGTCGGGTGGGCCTGTGGGATCCGGAGCTGGAAGAGATGACGTGTCCAAGGTGGGTGAGGTGGATGACAAGGTGGGAACCTTGAGTAAGGAGACGAGTCCAATAGGAACTGCAGACATTGTAGGGACAGAGGAGCCAGGACTTCAGGTCATAGCCTGCGAAAAGGAAACTTCGAAGGACATGGATGGGAAAGAGGGTGTGGCTCAAAAAAATGATAATGATGACCTTACAACTAGGATGGAGGGGAGCGATCAACACCAAAGGGGGGATATCCAGGGAGTGGTAGCAAAGGATGTGTGTACATCAGCAACAGAGATAGTACGGAAGGATATAGGTGAAAAAGGAAGCCCGCCCCATACTGGAACTGGTAATGATATCTGGGGAACAACGCCTAACGGTTGTGTGGGTTCGAGAGGAAGTAAGAGGAATGGAAATGCAGACATGGGGCCGGGGACAAAAGAAGACACGTGGAAGGATGACTATATGGCTGACAGGGCTAGGGAAAACCTAGTACAGAATAGCACACCTACCTCTGAGACAGGGGGAGCCGGTCCGGGCTGTGAGGGGCGCAACCCTCTAGAATCGGTCAACGACCTGGAGAAAGAAATAGAGAGCTGTTCTAGGCCCAGAACAAGTCCCCGACAAATAACATTTTGCATATTGATGACGAAACCCAACTATATGTTGACCTCACAGCAGTGGTCAACTGCAAGGTGCCTAATCCTGAAGCAGCATTTAGAAATATTCACTCCATCCTGAAGTGTAACTCGACAAGAAGATCCAGTAGGCTGGCGGCCAAGCAAGGGGAGTTCCCTAATGGTGTCGGTAGCATTAATAAATGTAGGGGGCTTAGGGAGGAAGGGGAAGAGGTGGAAACTAAGGAAGGAAATGAGGATGCTGAAGCTTGCTATGTTGGCGGTGGTCGAGACATAAATTGCAACGACAATGGGAGATAGGGTGGGTTGTTGGTGGGTGGGGGGAGGGCCCAGAAGTGTATCGAAGTTCTGGCGGTGGGAAGATCGGGTGGTTGATAAGTGCAAAACGTATAGACTTTTTAGGGCTTAATCACTTTATTAATTGCATCATTTTTAGTAATGTTTCGCACTTATCTAGGGTTTTTCCTATAATTGTGTTGTTATATTAACTAATGTATTATATGTGTTAAAATGTAGGAAAAATGACAAACAAAACATATATTAAGGATTAAAAAAAGATCTCACGCGTGAAGCACGCATGTATGTTCCGCCTCCTCAGTACCGCCCCCTTATCAGGCGGACAACAGAGAGGCGACCGCCTCATATCGGGCGGACGTCACAAAGGCAACCGCGAGACGGTCAATACAGAGGCAACCGCCCAATAAGGGGCGGTCAAGACAGAGGAGACCGCTAGATAAGTGGCGGACACGTGTAAATGTGTAGGAAATCAACCCGTTATCTTCTTCGCCGACTCGCTCTCCAACTTGACTGCCTTATCGTTTAAGCAGTCGGCGCCTACCAGAAATCACGCACGCATGCAGCCCTGTCCCCTGCGCAATCAATGAGCTGCAATCAATGGGGAGCTGCAATCATCGAGCTCAATCAGTGAGCTAATGAGCTGCTGCTCTGTTCTTCTTCTTCTATAAATACGAGCTTCATTCCTCCTTACTGAGTGTCCTTCCGGAGGCTCCTTCCGTGGTTCCTCTGGAGTTCCAATTCACACACCATCTCATTTCTCTCCTTCCGCCTTCTCCATTTTATTTATTTACATTCCACTAACCACCTCTAGCCTACGTATACAAAATAGCAGAGTGAGCCGGAGTGATTACGGATGATTTCTATTACTCTTGTCTCTGTCTATCTATTTAATATGTAAGGCTAGTTTACGTACGCTTTGGGAATAATTATTATGTTCTGTATTAATTATGCAATGTTTTTACTGGTTTTAATTTAATGAAGTTTGTTACGCTTAAAGCTCATCTCTCGTCTTTTTAATAAATGTCATGAGTTTATTAAATTGCTTGCTAAGTCTATTTTGATCAGACCAGGTGATAAATAGATAGGTTAATTAAGCCGTAAATCTGGAGAAAGCTCTATTATGATTTAATGAGTTAGTATTTTCAGATGCAATTATATTTCCTCGAATTTAATGTCCGTTTACATAAGAGTGCTCGAACCTTGATTAGACCGAGCATTTCTGGTAAACGAGTTCTTATGAGGCTATGACTTAGTCCTTAAGATAATTAAAGGAATTTTGCCAGACAATTATAATTAACCAGTAGGAATAGCATGAAAGAGCAGATAATATTGATCTGAACCAGAGTCCCGTTTAGTTTATCTGTTAATTTAGTTTATTTTATCTTTCCTTTTATTATAAAACAAGTCAATTAATCCCCCCTCCTGTGACACGCTTAGGTACTATAATATGTATATTAGTCCCGTGGTTCGATATCCGGTCGCTTACATTTCACTATACTACTGCGACCGGGATTTGTTTGCAGCCCCGACGGATATTTTGAGTATTAATTTCTCTCTTTAATGACTACACCTCTTCTAATCACTCACGATAAATCCACTCTGCAAAATGGCGCCGTTGCCGGGGACTAGATTTATTCTAGTTCCTAAGCCCCGGATTATTCACCTATTAATTATAAATATTTTTGTTCTCTTAAATATGTTAATAATATTTCTATATTATTTTCGTTTATTGTTAATATTAATTATCTTCTACTATTTTGTTAATATTAATTATTTAATAATCTGTTAATATTAATTGGACATATGACAGTGGACACCTGACTTTGGCCATCTAACTTCGGACTTCTAACTCTGACATCTAACTTCTAACTCTTATATTATTGTCATTTAATTTCCATTGTCTCTAACATTTTAATTTCCATTGTCTCTAACATTTAATTTCCATTGTCTCTAACATTTAATTTCATGTAAATTAACTACTAACTTATTATTTATGTCATTTTTATTACTAACTTGTGATTTTATAACCTTGTTAATATGTTACGAAAGTCTGTTTCGTTTAAATCAAAAAAAAAAATGCAGGCCGTGTCCGCCTCCTGACAGGCGGACACCACACAAGGCTTGTCCGCCACTTACCACGCGGACTCCACCTACGCGACCCCTCGCGACAGCTTCATCCTCTTGTCCGCCAGATATCGTGCGACGCCACACAAGAGACCGCCTCGCGGACGGACGTCGATATAGAAAAAAAAGAGCTTCAAACGCCGCGTTTTGCAATCTGTTCTTCCCCAAATTAGAGAGCTCGAACCGGTACAGAGGAGAACGAACAAGCCGCACAACTCCCCTCCTCTTCAATTCAACACAACTTCCTCAATTCTCCACCAAATTACGCAAGGTTAGTACCGAAATCTTTGTTTTTTCAATTCTTAACGTTTCTATAGTTTCAAATCCACAAATAATGAACTACACTAGGAGAAATTAAGGACTGAACTTTCGAACCCTAGGTCGACCCGTTCGAAAATTCGAGCTTAATATGCGATTTTTGTCTCAGATTCTTCTTCTATAAATCATAATATACATACACAAGGTTAAATCTACACTGATTATACTTAAATTTGTCGTTTTGGATGAGTTTCAAATTTAGGTATATGTAGATACGAGACTTGGTATGTTAAAATAGCATTCTCCAATTGTATTATGCCTTGTTTTATTAAACGAAAGAATTTATGATTATAGGTTGTTGTATGTGGATTAGGCTGATAACGGTATTAAATTACCTTGCGTTTGACTGAATTAATTGGAGAATCGTAGATTTTTAGGGGAGGTTCTGTCGATTTTTTTTGACAGAATTTATGTTGTATAATTATTCTGTTTATATTTCATATTATTTGTTCTTCTTGTCTTCTATTTTTGTTAAAATGTTTATGTCAAATATTAATGCTTTGTTAATAATATTAATTTTTATGTTGTTTTTAATATTAATATTTATGTTGCTATTAATATTAGTTTTTATGTTGCTTTTTGTTTATTAATATTTGTTAACTCTTAATGTTTTTATTTGGTGTAGTACTTTATTATGTTGTGTACTATCATTTTGTAGACTTATACTATTTAAACCTTATCAAACTTCTGGAAGGTAACAGTTCGGTTTGCTTCATGTTTTTATTTTATGTAGTACTGTATTATTTTTTGCTTTAAGTTATTTATGCCTAATTATTTATGTTTATCATATTTTTATTTTCTTTTTGGTGCTACTTGAGTTCTGCTGGCTATATATGATTTTCTTTTCAGAACAAATTCTATGTCAAAAATATAGCTGAACTCACCTATGGAAAGCAACCTCAGTTGCTTTGGAATTTCAATATCTTGGGTTGAACACTTGAGCGAACTCAAGTGTGAGGAACGTCTCACCCCTGCCAAAGCTCTAAGTGTGAGGAAGGATACCTTCCTCAATCTACGATACAAGGGGAGTTTCAGTTCTTCCTTTATTTTATTAATGTTCAACCCGTATTTATTTAATCCTTTATGAGTCTGTCATAATTTGAAAGGTCCTTTTCTTGATTTAATTCTGATCAATGAGGACATTGCTCCTCTTAAGTGTGAGGAAGGAGAGACCTTTCCCTGAAATTATGACAGTAGTTCGATAATGCCACACTCACTTTTTGCTACTCTAAACTGCCTAAATTTAAAAAAATGATAAAAATGAGATAAAATAATTGTAGAAGTGTCTGAAATTATGTCAAGTGACAACTGAAAGGTAGTTTTATTTCAAGGAGTTGGTATAAAATTATTTTCCTTCAAAATACTCTATTTTTACTCGAAAAATGATAGATCTGCTGATTGTAAAAATCAATTTAGTTTAGCTTGGGATTGTGGAAATATGTGGAAAGTCAAGGAAGAGAAGGATAAAGACAAGGTACTCCGCTGTTTTAATTTTTTCTAACCAAAATAGGCCTCGTCTATCCGTTATTAAGTTCTTTGGGGTGCTTAACACCTATCTACCTAAGGTCTCGTGATCTGGGATAGAAGACCCAACACCGCTACAAGGATAGAGAGAAAAGTCTGGGGTACAAAAAATAATGCAATTCAAAAAAAATTTTTATAAAAATAATATGTGCTTTGTATATACAATTTGCACATTCAAAAAAAAAAGTGTAAATAATAAATTGCAATTTATATTTATGAACATGAGTATGTGGTGTTGAAAGGTATTGCGGAATAAGGCATTACTTCACACCCCTTGTCATCCCGGGTTAGTGAATGAATTGGTTGGAAATCCCAGGTTAATCTAACTTGTTTTCTGCAGTTAGTTTTTCTATGCTTTATTAAATTTTCCTTCTTCACTGTTTATAAAAACCTACTTCTAAGAGCAGAATTATTCTTTCAATTGTCACTTTGTCTAAATTCCCTCTATACTTATTTAATCTTGTTTTATTATTAAGGCTTAGAGATAATTATATTCCTTATTTGCTTGAGGACAAGCAAAAGTCAAGTGTGAGGAAGTTTGATAAGTGCAAAACGTATAGACTTTTTAGGGCTTAATCACTTTATTAATTGCATCATTTTTAGTAATGTTTCGCACTTATCTAGGGTTTTTCCTATAATTGTGTTGTTATATTAACTAATGTATTATATGTGTTAAAATGTAGGAAAAATGACAAACAAAGACATATATTAAGGATTAAAAAAAAGATCTCACGCGCGAAGCACGCATGTATGTTCTGCCTCCTCAGTACCACCCCCGCCTCCTTATCAGGCGGACAACAGAGGGCGACCGCCTCATATCGGGCGGACGTCACAAAGGCAACCGCGAGGCGGTCAATACAGAGGCAACCGCCCAATAAGGGGCGGTCAAGACAGAGGAGACCGCTAGATAAGTGGCGGACACGTGTAAATGTGTAGGAAATCAACCCGTTATCTTCTTCGGCCGACTCGCTCTCCAACTTGACTGCCTTATCGTTTAAGCAGTCGGCGCCTACCAGAAATCACGCACGCATGCAGCCCTGTCCCCTGCGCAATCAATGAGCTGCAATCAATGGGGAGCTGCAATCATCGAGCTCAATCAGTGAGCTAATGAGCTGCTGCTCTGTTCTTCTTCTTCTATAAATACGAGCTTCATTCCTCCTTACTGAGTGTCCTTCCGGAGGCTCCTTCCGTGGTTCCTCTGGAGTTCCAATTCACACACACCATCTCATTTCTCTCCTTCCGCCTTCTCCATTTTATTTATTTTACATTCCACTAAATCCACCTCTCTAGCCTACGTATACAAAATAGCAGAGTGAGCCGGAGTGATTACGGATGATTTCTATTACTCTTGTCTCTGTCTATCTATTTAATATGTAAGGCTAGTTTACGTACGCTTTGGGAATAATTATTATGTTCTGTATTAATTATGCAATGTTTTTACTGGTTTTAATTTAATGAAGTTTGTTACGCTTAAAGCTCATCTCTCGTCTTTTTAATAATGTCATGAGTTTATTAAATTGCTTGCTAAGTCTATTTTGATCAGATCAGGTGATAAATAGATAGGTTGATTAAGCTGTAAATCTGGAGAAAGCTCTATTATGATTTAATGAGTTAGTATTTTCAGATGCAATTATTTTCCTCGAATTTAATGTCCGTTTACATAAGAGTGCTCGAACCTTGATTAGACCGAGCATTTCTGGTAAACGAGTTCTTATGAGGCTATGACTTAGTCCTTAAGATAATTAAAGGAATTTTGCCAGACAATTATAATTAAACCAGTAGGAATAGCATGAAAGAGCAGATAATATTGATCTGAACCAGAGTCCCGTTTAGTTTATCTGTTAATTTAGTTTATTTTATCTTTCCTTTTATTTATAAAAACAAGTCAATTAATCCCCCCTCCTGTGACACGCTTAGGTACTATAATATGTATATTAGTCCCGTGGTTCGATATCCGGTCGCTTACATTTCACTATACTACTGCGACCGGGATTTGTTTGCAGCCCGACGGATATTTTGAGTATTAATTTCTCTCTTTAATGACTACACCTCTTCTAATCAGTGGTCTATTGTTGGTATGGGACGATTCTCAAATTACAGTACTACAGGAGTGGAAAAAGGAAAGATGGATAGCTGTGAAGGCAAAAGTGGTGGAAAATGGATTCGTTAGTCTGTTTCTGTTCGTATACAACCCAACACAGGAGGCCGAGAGAAGGAGAATATATGGAGAACTTCTAGCATGGAAAGAGGAGGAAGAGGGTGAGCTAATATGCATGGGGGACTTCAATGAGGTTCGAAGCCTTGAGCAAAGGCGTAACATGTCCAACGGCTCCCAAAGATCAAGGACAGCGGGTATGAGGAGATTTGATGACTGGATTAATAATATGGGGCTTATTGAACTGTACTGCCAGGGTGGGGAATTTACGTGGAGAAGAAATAATTGCATGAGCAGACTGGACAGAGCTCTAGCAAGTGGAGGGTGGTGTGCACAGTTCGCACATGTAAGACTTGATACAAGGCCATGGAATCTGTCTGACCATCGAATGATTGTCATTCACACTGATAAAAAGACTGCATGGGGAAGGCGACCATTTAGATCCTTTGATGTTTGGCTGGAGGACAGAAGCTTCCCGCCTCTGATTGAGGAACACTGGGGGCAAGCGGCAGGGAGTTTCTCTGATAAATTGAAGAGAAGCAAACCGGTAATTAAGTTATGGAATCGTGAAATATTCGGCTGGATCGAAAAGAAGATTGAGTTGCTAGAGAAGAGAATCTTTGACCTGGATGCGAAGGCGATGTCGGGCGAATTATCACAGTCCGAAATTTCACAGAGAAGAGAGGCGCATGTTAGCCTTCTGCATGCATGGATGATCCAGGAAAGAATGTGGAAACATCAGTCGAGGGAGAAACACCTGAGGGCGGGTGACCGGAACAAAAATATTTCCACACCCGTGCAACCATTAACAGGAGGACCAATAGTATCACTAAATGGCAGGTCAATGGACAGTGGGAGGAGGACCCGACGGTGATTAAAAAGGCCATTGTTGGCGAGTTCCGGAAACAGTTCGCGTTTCGGGACACTTCCAGGATGGAGCCCCCACATGCGGGGCGGCCCAAGCTACTGTTAGAGGAAGTTGTCGCTCTTGAAGCTATCCCCCTAGTGAGGAGGTCGAAGATGTTGTAATGCAAGCAAACGGGAGTAAAGCCCCTGGGTTTGACGGTTTTAACTTCATGTTTATCCAGAAGATGTGGAAGATCATCGGCAACGATTTTATCAACGAGGTATTATCCTTCTTCTCGTCGAATAAGCTCCCGGAGGGTTGTAATATGACTTGGATTACGCTTATACCCAAGAAAGGCGGTGCATCCAATCTGGACGAGTTCAGACCAATTAGTATGGTGGGGGTGTGTTTACAAGGTTATAGCTAAGCTAATGGCTAAGAGATTGAAAGGGGTGCTGCCAAAACTGATTGGCGAAACTCAAACAGCCTTTATCAAAGTAGAAACATTCTGGATGGGCCTTTGATCGCAAACGAGATAATCCGATGGTATAAGAAGAAACACAAGAAGGGAGCTATTCTCAAAATCGATTTCAGAAAGGCCTATGACTCGGTTGCATGGGATTTTGTGGATTGCATGGGTAAATTGATGGGGTTCCAACCGAAATGGAGAGGGTGGATCATGGAGTGTATTAGCTCGGTGGAAATGTCGATTCTCATTAATGGGGTTCCATACAAGCCGTTTAAACCAAGAAGAGGCTCCGGCAAGGAGAGCCATTATCTCCCCTTCTGTTTGTGATGGTAGTAGAAGCGCTAAATTGGCTGCTATTGGAAGGCCGCGAAGCGGGAATCAGAAAAGGTATGGTGGTTGGCAGGGAAATAAAATGCATGTCACACTTACAGTTTGCTGATGATACCTTGATATTTTGTGAGGCGACGATGGAGGAAATTATTGTGACTAAAGGTCTCGTTATCCTATTCGCGGAGATGTCCGGTTTACATATCAATTGGAACAAATCTAGGCTGTTCGGCATTAACCTGGAGGAGGAGGAGAAATGGGTGTTTTGTCATTGGATGGACATGGAGGAAGGATCACTACCATGCAAATATCTAGGCTGCCCCCTTGGTGCAAACCCAAGGAAATGCTTGACGTGGCAGCCGGTCATTGACAAAATTAAAGGTCGACTAAGTGGGTGGAAAGTACGGTGCTTGTCCAAGGCGGGCAGAATGGTGTTAATTAAGGCGGTGCTAGAAACAATACCAACATACTACATGAGTTTGTTTCGGGTCCCGAAGAAAGTCATCAAGCAGTTTGAAGCGCTACAACGCAAATTCTTTTGGGGAAGTGTGGACCGAAAGAAGATGTCTCTTATAGCGTGGAAGAAGATGGCACAGCTGAAGGAGCATGGTGGTCTTGGGTTAGTGAATCTTGAATTCAAAAATGCTGCGCTGCTACTTAAATGGTGGTTCCGATATCATAACGAAAGAGGAAGCATTTGGAGGGAAATTATCTGCGCGGTATATAATGCTAACCCCAACATTACTTTTGACTGGAGGGTGATGGCTCATATAAGGGGGGTGGGATATGGAAGGAAATATGTAACATACTGGAGTGGGAAGTTCTAAGAGATAGTGAGATCAGGAACCGGCTGATATGGAGAGTGGGGGATGGTAGAAGCCTCAGGTTTTGGCATGACGTATGGCTGGGGGACAAACCGATCAAAGAAAAATACCCAAGACTGTTCCAATTAGCGGTGGTTAAAGAAGCGAATGTTGGTGAGATGTTCAGTGTGGAGCGGGGCGTGGTAACTTGGTCGTTCCACTGGAGAAGGAGTTTATTCACATATGAAGAAAGCATGGCCGATGAACTCACGGAGCAGCTGCGGCAGGTTCAGACCAACTGTGAGAGGCTGGACTCGTTCACATGGGGGCTCTCTGGCGACCGATACCGGGTGAGCAGTGGTACCCGCGCCTGTTTGCAGCCGGGAATCCCACAATGGCCAGCGCAACGCCTCATATGGGTGAAAGTCTCCCCCCCAGAGCTATTTTGGGAGAAGTTGTTGTACCCGTGAGCTTCTATTTGAGAGAGGAATGATAAGTATATCCGGAAGCCTGTGTGCACGATGCTCGTCGGGGATGGAATCTGCGAGCCATGCTTTGGTCTGGTGCAAAGAAATCCATGGTCTTTGGAGGGGTATTATCCTTTGGTGGGGGATGTTCATTACATTACCGATGGACATCAAAGATATCATACACGTATGGGATCACGCAATGAAAGGGAGGCAGGAAAGATGGGCATGGAGGGCGACGCTACGGATCCTCATCCTGGTAGCTTGGGAGACGAGGAATAAGGCCATATTCCAACAGAAAACTGTACCGATTGTAATAGTAATGGAGCGCGTGAAGGTCATGGTTTGGAGATGGATGTCAACCAACGGTATTCAGGCTCCGATGGAAATTCATTCCTTTATCCAGGAGAATGATCTACTACAACGGTGGAAGTGGGCTCGGTTGGCTTAACGGACAGCCACTGTAGGGAAATGGCTTAATGATATTTGTATGGGTGTGTGTATGGTGTTTTGGGTAGTGCTGGGTGCGATGGCTGATAGGCTCTGTCTATTTTGTGATATGTGTTGTGCTATGGGTTGTGATATGTGATGTATATGTCTGTAAACAATTTTGTTTTGAAACATCTATACAGGCCTGGCGCCATAAATTACCAATAAAAAAAAATGTAATACAGTGATAATACAGTGCGGTTATTCTCTAATTTACTACTCTCACATGGTATCAGTTTTTTACTCTCTTGATCCCCCAATATCTCACCCACCCCAACTTACAGCTGCAACTTTCTCTCTCCCTTCTGTTGGCTGCAACTAACGCCGTCCACCCAATCTCCTCCGCTTTCCAAAGTCTTCAGCGCCTCTCCCCCACGTCACCATTTGTTACCTCATTTCCTGATTGGTTCGCCATATCTTTTTCGCACACCGTCCCATCTCCTCCTCCTTTCCGTTCCGCACTCACCATGGCCGACAACCTCTCTCCCCCTCCATCCCAGCCGCATCTGAGCGCAGGGGTGGAGCCAGGATTTCAAATTTAGGGGGCCAATTTTTTTTTTTGCTATATATTTAATATGAATACTAAATATATTTGAAAATAAATAATAAAATTATAAAATAAAAATACTTACAATATGATTTAAAGGTTTATATTTTAAATATAGATATAACTTACTAAAATATACTCTATCCCATTTTCATAGATAATTTTCATAAAACACGGAAATTGAGGAGACAATTTTTGGACTAATTATCCTTACTTTTTCATTTCTTAAAGAAGTTGTGAGTGAGAGACAAAATTAAGAGGGTATATGAAAATTGAGTGATGAAAAAGTCCAAAACATCTTATATGTTGAAAAAATGGCAACTTTCAAAACATCATTTATTAAGAATAGAAGATAGTACATAGTGACAATTACAAGACTAGTTGAATTAACTTTAAACTAAAATTGATCAACACAATTAATACTTTAAAAGCAAGTTTTTCAGTTTAAATTATGGTTATAAAATAATAATGTATAAAATATAAGACACTTAATAACATCAACTAATGTATTAAGTGTAATTTATTATTTCTATTTATAACACTAAACAATTTTAAATGGACTCATGTTAATTAAAAATAATAAATATCATAGATACTTTTAGACAATTTTAATAAATTCAACTTAACTTATAACAAAATAAACTATATTATATAAAACTAGTAATAAAATGATGTCATCGGGTCAATTGGGGGGGCCGGGCCCCCCTAACCTATTACTTGGCTCCGCCACTGTCTGAGCGCACCCTTCTTGCTTCCCCGCCCCAATCTCCTCCGCGACAGACCAACACTACCCCATCTCCCACGTCCATCGCAGGTGCCCAGGCACTACATGTCAACTATATTACAAATCATATCAAAATAGAACTCACTCAATCGCCTCCAAATTATACACTCTGGCGACACTTATTCTTAGTCACCTTAACCTCTTAAACCACATTGATGGCACCCCGCCAACCTCCGATGAAAGCTAGGCCCTCCTGGACTTCACCGTCCTTCCGTGGATCTACGCCACCATTCACCCAGATATCTTCAGCCTCATACTCCAACAAAATGCCACCGCTTTTACAGTTTGGACGGCTATCGAAAATCTCTTCCGAGATAACAAGAAGGCCCGTGCCATACAACTCGAGGCTGAGTTCGTGGCCTCTGTCAAGGTTCTCTAACCATAAACGAATACTGCACTCATCTGAAGACGCTCTCCGACGCCCTTACCGACGTCGATCACTCTATTTCCGATGAAAACCTGGTCCTCCAGACCCTTGCCGGCGTAAACGACTCATACTCCAACCTTTGCAGTATTTTACAGTTTCAGCGCCCCTTCCACCTTCAAGCAGTCCGCAGCGCACTGAGTCTAAAGGAAACCTGCAGAAACAACGCGCTCACCACCACCTCCGCTCTCACTACCTCCCTCACCAACAACACCACGCGAGTACCACCACTGAGCCGCCTCCTCCCACTGATGCGTCATCTCCCAACACCATTAATCGTTCCTCCACTCAGCACAACAATCGTAGAGGGCGCGGGAGAGGTCGAGGCCGCGGGCGCAACTCTCTCCACACACAGCTTTGGAACCTCCTCAACAGCCAGCCACAGTGGTCGTCCCCTGGCATCCTTGGTCCCCGACTGGCTACTTCACCTGCCTAACCACCCGCTCAACACCTACGCCAACATGAGACCAACAACAGTTGGTAAATGCTCTCAATGCGTTGACCATCCAACCCCGTACTCCCGACGCATCATGGTACATGGACACGGGTGCTTCCTCGCACATGAGCTCCACAGCAGGTACATTATCATCTTCTACCACCCCATCCCTTGCTAGTCCCACCAAAATAATCTTTGGCAATGGCGCTTTATTACCAATAACTCATATTGGCCACACAAAACTCCCCTCATCTTCTCCTTTCTCCTTAAATAATGTTTTAGTCAATTCTACTCTACTGAAAAATTTAATATCCGTACGACAGTTCATAAAAGATAACAACTGCTATGTTGAATTTGACCCTTATGGTTTTCAATTAAGGATCTTACAACCAAGAGCGAGATCCACCGCTGCAATAGCTCCGGAGACTTGTACCCCTACATACCTTCATCAAAATCAACCACTGCAGCCCTCTCGGCCACCACCACCAACACCACAGCGCCATGGCACAGACGACTTGCACACCCCGGTCGTCCTGCACTTCAATCTTTACTCTCCCACAATTTAATTTCTGCTAATAATGATGACTCGTCAATTCGCCATGCTTGTCAGTTGGGCAAGCAACCACGCCTTCCATTTACAATTCTATTTCTCGTACTGTTGCACCCTTTGAAATAATTCACTACGACTTATGGACTTCGCCAGTTGCCAGCTATTCTGGTTTTAAATATTATTGTTAATCCTGGATGACTTTACACATTTTTATGGAATTTTCCTTTAAAATTAAAATCTCAAACTATTTCTGTTATTCAGAATTTCTTTGCGTATGTACATACTCATTTTCATCGATCTATCAAATATCTTCAATGCGATCATGGTGCGAATTCGACAATCACCACTTAAAAACATACCTCACCTCCAACGGCACCCTCTTTCGTTTTTCATGCCCACATACCTCACAACAAAACGGCAAAGCAGAACGGATGATACATACGCTCACAAACGCTATTCGTAGCCTTCTCTTTCAAGCCCACCTTCCACCCCGTTTTGGGCCGAAGCCCTCTCCACCGCCACATACCTTCTCAACCTCACACAACCATCACCACAAATAACCGTAGCCCTCACCAAATGTTGTACCACCAAACACCTTCGTACGGTCACCTTCGGACTTTCGGGTGCCTTTGCTATCCCCACACAGCTCACTCAGCAGCCCATAAACTTGCCCCACGCACCACCCCATGTCTCTTTCTTGGTTACCCTCCAAACCACCGCGGCTACCGCTGCCTTGATTTGCTCACACATAGAATAATAACCTCACGCCATGTTATTTTGATGAGAATACTTTCCCATATTCGACATCATCCATCATCACCCATCCCACCACTGTATCTCTCACGGACGATACTCCCGCACCACCTTTATTTTCATATACCCCATCCACCTGTCACTCTCCTTCGCGTCCCGTTCCCAGCCCACACGCCATGACATCCCCAACCCCAAATTTCTCACCGACTCACTCGCGCCCACCTTTTTACCCCCCAGGCCCTGCGGCCCCACAACCCAACTCCCCTGAGCCCAATCCTCACACAAACCTGTCTCCCTCCACGGCCCACCTTCCCCGGTCCCCCACGTCTACCTCATCCACAGACACACCCACTATCGCGACATCCAGCTCGCGCCTCACCCCCTCTCCACACACCACCGACCCACTTTATTCCAACACACCTACCGGCCACTTCTCCTTGAGCCCAACTCCACAACCGACACTACTACACCCTCCACAACATCATCCACCGCCTGCCTACCTAGCCCACCTCGCCCACCTCATCCCACCCATCCAATGACTACCAGATCCAAATCTGGCATCACGAAACCCAAACAACAATTTTCTCTACACATGACCACACCCCCACTCCCCACCACGTATAAAATTGCCTTGCAAGATCCTCATTGGTTTAAATCAATGAAAGAAGAATATGACACCCTCATCCACAACCACACCTGGGATCTTGTTCCTCGCCCCTCTCACGGCAACGTCATTTCTGGCAAATGGATCTTCCGCCACAAGTTCGACGCAAATGGTAATCTTGCCCGATACAAATCTCGATAGGTCGCGCGTGGTTTTTCTCAACAACCAGGCCTTGACTTCGATGAAACATTCTCTCCTATGGTTAAACCCACCACTATATGCACCGTCCTCACCCTCGCCATCACTCGCCACTGGCCAATTCATCAACTTGACGTCAAGAACGCGTTTCTTCACGGGGTACTCGCTGAAGATGTATTGTCAGCAGCCCACCGGGTTTGTTCATCCTCAATTTCCTCACTACGTCTGCAAACTGCGCAAGGCCCTGTACTGACTCAAACAGGCACCTCGTGCATGGTACCGTCGCTTCGCCGATCACGTTCTTCGCCTCGGTTTCTTCAGCTGCCGTTCCGACCCCTTTCTATTTGTCCTCCACCAGGGCTCCAACCAGGCTCATCTTTTGGTCTACGTCGACGATATCATTCTCACTGCATCCTCTACCACATTTCTACGCCAGCTTATCACAACCCTTATTAACGAATTTTCTATGACCGACCTTGGGCCCCTGCATCATTTCCTTGGCATCTCAGTCCCCACACACCCTCCGGCCTCCACCTCAACCACTTATGCTCATGACATCCTCTCCCGGTTTGGAATGACTAATTGCAATCCATGCCGCACCCCGGTCGACACAAACCCCAAACTCAGCCATGCTGCCGGCCCTCCCATATCCGACCCAACCTCTTACCGTTCACTAGCTGGTGCTCTGCAGTATCTCACCTTCACTCGTCCCGACATCAGCTATGCTGTTCAGCAATGTTGTCTCCACATGCATGATCCCCATGAAGCCCACTTCAATG
The DNA here is from genome assembly GCA_023374045.1 of Limonium bicolor. Lineage (NCBI taxonomy): Eukaryota > Viridiplantae > Streptophyta > Magnoliopsida > Caryophyllales > Plumbaginaceae > Limonium > Limonium bicolor. The sequence goes on along the minus strand of CM041776.1, from coordinate 313,590,899 downwards.
CCCTCAAGCGCATCCTTCGATACATAAAAGGCACCATCCACCTCGGCCTGCACCTCACTCCTGCCGGATCCCATCAACTCACCATTTACTCTGACGCAGATTGGGCGGGCTGCCCGGACACTCGACGTTCTACCTCCGGCTACTGCGTCTTCCTCGGACAATCTGATCTCTTGGTCCTCCAAACGGCAGCCCACTGTCTCCCGCTCAAGCGCTGAGGCTGAATACCGAGCGGTCGCCAATGCCATTGCTGAATCATGTTGGCTCCGACACCTACTGTGGGAGCTCCATACACCAACAACTCAAGCTACTGTTGTCTTCTGTGATAACGTTAGTGCAGTCTACATGACAGCCAACCCGGTCCAACATCAACGCACGAAACACATCGAACTCGACATCCACTTTGTCCGCGAAAAAGTGGCCCTAGGTGAAGCCCGTGTGTTCCACGTTCCAACCACACGTCAATATGCAGACATCATGACAAAGGGGTTACCATACCCCTTATTTTTGGAATTCAGAAACAGTCTCGGCCTTCGACCACCTACGGCTGAGACTGCGGGGGGCTGTTAGAAAAATATGCCACTACCTCTTAACATTTAGCCACTATCATTATGTATATGTGTGTATATAAGCTCATGTAATACAGTGATAATATAGTGCGGTTATTCTCTAATTTACTACTCTCACACAAGAGACAAATTACTCTTTTTGTTGCGTTTTATATATCCTGCTACAAGGAATAGCTAGGAATCCGAGTTTACCGGTGTGTAATATAAGATACGTTTACAAAGTTATCATATTTGAGTTAATTAAGATGGTTTCGGTTTCAGTACGTTTTCGTTAATTGCTGATTTAACATGTTTACAATTTTTTCTAAAAAAAATAATTCAACATGTTACAAATATTAAGGTTATTTATAATATAAAAATGATTGAATAAAAATTGTCTATTAATAATGACAGTACTCTTTAATTAACACATGTGCATAAAGGTTATTAGGGCGTAGATTTCCATTCAAACTACTTGAAAACGTGTTATACTTATATGAAAGGATAACACACTAAAATAAATGACTGGATGGATCTTCTTGAATCACACTTTTTGTCATATTGTAAGGCCTCAGTTTTTAATAATAATAATGTTCATGGTCGTTTTTCGATCACGTGTAGATTATATATACATGACCCTAAATGCATAAAAAAAAACGTCACGCGTAACTAAAAACAGCTCCAGATCGAAGAAAATTTTCTAAATTATAGTAGTAAATGGACTTTTGTTTGGCAAAATGAACAAATCAGATTTTTCTTTTCTTAAAATTTTTAAAAACTTTTATTTATAGAAAACTAAATTATTTCAATCCCCTTTTTAATCCCAAACAAACACCCCCTAGCTAATCTATCCTGGTGTGTCCTGATATTGTTGACTTTTGCACTTAATGTTAAGAGCTTGAAAATTGAAGCTCAAATGTCATTTTTTTCCCTTTTCTAATCTCGCTGCACTTGATAGTACTTATATAGCTCTTGAAATTTCTAATTCATCTATTTATATCTGCATTGTGACATCATCATGAATATAAAAAGGGTTCAATAATATGATGCTCATTTACCCTTCAGGTTTGTATAAAGGCTAATCATTTGCCTTTATGTAAAGGCTCAAATGTGAGCCCTTGGATTTAAATGATCTAATCCTATTCATTAATGTAATTTCCTTCATAACAAAAGCTACCTCCTCCCTTCCCCACGCGATGCTACGCACGCGACCATCCCGATCATCTTCTCCACTTCTCTTCTTCATTCTCTTCTCCTCTTCTATCTCTTTTCTCTTTTTTTCGTTGGCCAAAACCAAACATAAGAGTGTATGCTGTACTGATTAATGGCATCCACAATATCATCATCATCATCGTCAGATTTAGGGTTCATACTCACGATTCATTTCTAACCAGCTCCAGATCGAGAAGACAACTTCAATTGCTCAAGATGAGATCTAATATTACCAATTCATTCTCCAGTTCACTTCATTCTGCAGAAACAACTTCAATTGCTCCAGATCGAGAAGGTAACCAATTGTTTATGTCGGCAGTTTGTCAGCATCGTCATTTTCTCCTTTTCTTGTTGAAATGTGTCGGTACATTATTAACGGACCACGATTTCCATTTGATGATTCTACTAGTTGGAATCCATTCCTGACGAAGTGTTTTGAAAGTGATATCAACAGAATATCTACTTGGAATCCATTCCATTTGATGCGTCTGTTCTTAATCAAAAACGCTAACCACGATTTCCATTTGATGATTCTACTACTTGGAATCCATTCCTGACGAAGTGTTTTGAAAGTGATATCAACAAAATATCTACTTGGAATCCATTCCATTTGATGCGTCTGTTCTTAATCAAAAACGCTATCGATGCTATACCTTATGTGTTTTGAAGTGTTTTTCCATTACCTCATAACATTGTTGTGTTGTGGCTTCTTTCTTATTTCAGTAGTCTCTATTTTGTGAAAGAGGCAAGGAAGTGTCCCTAGATACCCTTGATTACTCTTTTCACCAATGAATCCATTCTCCCTCTGTCATTTCCGTCATATAACTATCTGTTTCTTGAACATCTGCTCACCTCTTATGTGTTAAGTCAAAACGGTTGTTCAGGCATAAGATGACGACCCCGTTGGAAGGTCAACTCAAATTAAAGCTATTACTCTATTCTACACGACGGATGAACTACTTGCTGGCATTGCTGTTCCACTGATGGTCCAATGCGCTGGAATCTTTTTTTATTAGGCATTACTGCTGTAAATGACATTGCACTCTGCACATATTCTAAAATGCCAAAATGGCACCCATGCAGTTTGTCTAGTTACAAGAGGGGATAGTGGGTACTTCTATATGATTTAATGAGGTTTATTTGGGAGTAACTACTTTTTCACCTCTATCGATCTAATGTTATTACTTTGTCAAGGGTTAGGTTTTTTTGTTTCAAAATTGTGGATGCTTGAACGGTGTCCATTCTGAAAGAAGCCAGACACACAAAACTCACAATATATTGCAATCAAATACACTATATGATCCATTCTGAAATCCTTCTCAATCACTTGAATGGATGTATATGCTGCGCAAAACAGTACAAATTCCATATACTAAAATGTGATTCATTATGCCCCCCTTTCATTCTGTTTTGCTCTATATTGATTTATGATGCAATGTTTATCTTGTTTACTCATTGTTGTTGTTATTTTCCTATTGTGCTTCAATACTTATGTGTTAGGTTATTTGTGATGGAGGTTGCTTCTGTTAATCTGAATATCAACTTAAATGATGCCGGAGTTGCTCATTGTCATTGCCTCATCGTCTTCAACACTTATCGATTTGAATCAAGACGTTGATATATTTGAGTTTGGTGACCAACAAGGTTATTCTGAACCTCATACAGTTTGTTGTGACGATGAAGCTAATTGTGATGGTTAGTTTCGTTTCATGTTTGATCTTTTTCCAATATGATTATAGTTTAAATTTTGTTTGCTTATCTTAAATGGTTAATACAATACCTGATAGTGGTAAATATTTTTCTGTTTGTCTCCATCATAGGTCATGATGCTTTGGATCCTTCTGATAAGGAATATTGGAGCAAGTTGGAATTTTCCTCGGTTACTGATTGCAGATCCTTTTACGCTCTGTATGCTAACAAAGTTGGTTTTGGCATCAGGCAAAACTACAAAAAAAGAACACAGAAAGTTGCTTTGAAAAATATATGCCATGTATTTACTAATATATGTGCCATACACGTATGAAATATGTGCCACGAGTGTATATCGTTGATAGACAAAAACAACTCAATATTCATTGCTTAATTAAACTGATTAATTGTTTTTAATGACCCTATGTGTATATTGAACTTATATTTTACATGTACTGCTATTAGCTGAAGTTTTAGACAGGGACAAATGTTAGCCATAGACATTAAACAATATATGCCATGGTTGTACAAATATATATGCCACAGACCCATGAAATATTTGCCACGAATGTATATCGTACATATACAAAAAGTACTCGATAATCGTTGCTTAATTCTAATATATCAATTGTATTTAATGAAACTAGTATATTTTTGGTTGGATAAAATTTTAAAGCTTATAACGTTCATGTATGGCTAATAATCCCTTATTAGCTGAAGTTTTAGATACAGATTAACGTTAGCCATTTGCTTTGAAAAATATATGCCATGTATTTACTAATATATGTGCCATACACGTATGAAATATGTGCCACGAGTGTATATCGTTGATTGACAAAAACTACTCAATATTCATTGCTTAATTCTAACTGATTAATTGTTTTTAATGACCCTATGTGTATATTGAACTTATATTGTACATGTACTGCTATTAGCTGAAGTTTTAGACAGGGACAAATGTTAGCCATAGACATTAAACAATATATGCCATCGTTGTACAAATATATATGCCACAGACCCATGAAATATTTGCCACGAATGTATATCGTAGATATACAAAAAGTACTCGATAATCGTTGCTTAATTCTAACAGATCAATTGTATTTAATGAAACTAGCATATATTGGTTGGATAAAATTTTAAAGCTTATAACGTTCATGTATGGCTAATAATCCCTTATTAGCTGAAGTTTTAGATACAGATTAACGTTAGCCATTTGCTTTGAAAAATATATGCCATGTATTTACTAATATATGAGCCATACACGTATGAAATATGTGCCATGAGTGTATATCGTTGATAGACAAAAACTACTCAATATTCATTGCTTAATTCTAACAGATTAATTGTATTTAATGACCCTATGTGTATATTGAACTTATATTGTACATGTACTGCTATTAGTTGAAGTTTTAGACAGGGACAAATGTTAGCATAGACATTAAACAATATATGCCATGGTTGTACAAAATATATGCCATAGACCAATGAAATATTTGCCACAAAAATTGACAACTGATTCAGGCACACTCCTTGCCGTTTTATCGCAGTCATCATCACTTTCTTCACAATCTAAGCTAGTTCCTGAAGTTGACCATTCATCAGAATAAATTGGACTTCCTAGACTAATAGCTCCACCATCCTTCTGAAACAGAACAGTTCCAACATAAACAAGTTAACAACAAGCAATTCTCAGAACTAGTTTGTCTCTTCCATCAGAGAGCCTGCACAATAACCATTAAATATACCAGAATGCGCAGGGAATATGGGCAAGCCGTAGATTTTTTGCAACATTCCTTTATTTAATAGTTTATGTTTTTATAACAAATGTTAACCATAGGCATTACAGAATCTATGCCATATATGAAAAAACATAGGTGCCGTAGGCATATAAAATATTAGCTGTCATTGGCCCAAACAGTAACTTTACAACTAAAATAACTAGCTGTGAAACAAACAGCTAACCCACGCTAATCAAAGAGGGAGAGGAAGAGTTCTAAAAAAAATCCAAGCTAAGTAGCAAATATGTTACCAATCTCAAACATTCCTTTTTTTTTCATTTTATTTTGCAACCATACTCGGGCCACACTCCTAGTTGTCCTCTTCTGTCGCTTGCCTTCATTCTTCCATCTTTGACTCAGCAGCATTCCTCTGCTTGCTTGTTCACATCACTCACCACAACTTGAGCACAAATCTGAGCCCTCAATAGCTTAATGTTGTTCTGTTTTGGCCATTCTACTATCCAAGCTGGCAAACTATGTCCATTCCATTTCTCCATCAGCTTGCATATTAGCGGACCGCAGCTGTCTCCATAGATATAAAATTCAGACAGTGCCAAAGTTTTAAAAGGACAACTAGAATTGCCACTAATCAAGAAACTAAGACCTGGAATTAGTGGCAGTACATATCAATATGAGATTCCACATCTAAGAAAAATAAGAGATGAGCAATTGATGATTTTGGAAGATTTCTCAAACAAACCAAAAATTCAAGCACAATAGAAACCTAAAAATGATTGTCACAAGAATAACGAAATACTAGAATAATTTATACAGATTTCAGTGTATTTCATTCATTCATTGTATGATTGACCTCTATCTCTCTCTACTCTAATCTTGCTCTGAATCTCTTCTTCCTCCCCCTTTCTTCTCGGATGTTAAACTAAAACATAGAAGAAAAGAAAACAAAAAAAAACAGTAGTACACCTACTAGTCTAACAACAACTTCAAGTAGCCAGTACACTACTTTTTCCCTAAAAATGATTTACACAAACACCGACCCAACCATCTCAGAGAATGAAAAGAAGAAGACACTAATCCAAACCAAAATCGCCACCCATCCATCGATCGCAGAACAAGTTATACATGAAAAGATCTGGATTAAAAAACTCAAACCATTTAATCCATGTCCATTACCGATTCCCAAAACACTCAACCGACCCATCATCAAGAATCCGCATAATCCCGCCAGCAAACTAACATGGTCACACATCGTCTCATAATATAAAACCTAACTCGTTGTTCTTTAGCAAGTCTTGCAACTTTAGGTGAGAAATTGAGAATAACAAGACTAAAGCCACTGAAATAACGAAGCACTTACCTTCAAGTTGAATCACTTACCTTCAAGTTGCTAGCGAGAAGAAGAAGCCGAAGGCGTGCCGACCCCAGCAGACGGTGAGGAGAAGAATGTGCAGTTGGTTGAGGAAGAAGGTGCGGTGGTTGGCTGAGGAACAAGACGCAGTTGGCTGAGGAAGAAGGTAGGAATCGCGGAGGAAAAGGGGTGGAGTCGCTGAAGATCGCGGAGGAAGAAGGTAAGGAGAAGAGGAATGAATCGCGTGCGGTGCGGCTTTGTTTCTTTTCTGGAATAGAAGGAGAGGAAGGTTAGTAGTATTTAGGTTTTAATCTCAACCATTGAATTAATAGTTGTAGATCTAATGGATGTTATTTAAGCCTTTATGGTAAAGGCATAATAAAGGCGGGATCCATTCCCTCATTTACTCTTATCTGTTTTTTTTTTTTTTTTTACTCTTAGCTTATACAGCCAACTATAGTAGCCCTGTGTTATCAACCAACGCGTGTTTTCTGTTGACCATGTGTTGTTTATTATTATTTCTGAAGAACATGTGCTAGCAGGCTTCAAAGTACGTCTGCCGGGCTTCTAGTTTGTCTGGATGTATTGTATTTGTGGTCCTTAGCTAGCTAGATTTCAATTCTATCCCGCGTTAAATCAATTGTATGTCACTACGTGGTCCTTTTAATTTGCGTACTTACCTCTTGACTAACTTCATCCGATCCAATTGACTATAGTTCCGTCGTTCCCTAAAATCAATTTTTTTTTTCATAATTAGAGACACAAGACTAAGAAACTCGTGGACATAATCTTAAACTTACGTACTACTCACCCTAAACTATCTTACCTAATCTGAAAGTAATAAAATCTTTCCTCCTCTATTTGGTCTTTCTATTATATTATTTCCTTCGAGTTATTTTTTGAAATCTAGAATGCGCTCATTTAACTGGACTAGGAAGTTTCCCATTTAAGTGGGTTCGCTAGTGTCATGGGGTTAGTGTTACTTTTACGTTCTAAGTGGTTTTTTAAACTATTTATATGAATGATGAATTAAATTTTGTCGAAGTATCTTGAGTTTCATGGTAGATCGAGGAAAATGGGGAATCGCTCTCTCTTCTCTCATCCCTCTTCTTCTTCTCTTCTCT
>CM041776.1:313555921-313582739 GCA_023374045.1 Limonium bicolor | reverse complement strand
CCTTCTGTCGACATCCAAACACCATGCTCTTCACCCCTGACCTCCACATTCCTTCTCAACCGCTTCTCCTCTAAATCCCACGGTCGATACTAACTATTTTCCCTAAATCTATCCCATTTCATTCTACACCGGTTTCCCTCTGCGGCGGCCGGCGGGGGTTTTAGTGCTCTCTTTCCCTTCTGAATGTTCGGTTGCTATGCTATTGGATCTAGTCTTGCCAATTGTGAGTTCCTGTAATTATTATTTTCGGGTTGGGGTTAACAAGTTGACGCCTCTATAGTTCTGCCAATTTAATTTCTCTAGGTTTAGGGGGAGGTTTTTCACTTTGCTCTTGCAAATGTCGACTTCTACTTTACTTCAACCCCAACGACCGACTGTCTATACTCTATAGCTCCTCCTCCTGAATTTAATTATAGAAACACCTGATAATATGATTGCAATCTATCTATTTGTTTTGTAAAAACAATTATTGCAATCGCGAGCACGCACGTTTGGAACGGGGGCTAATATAAACTTTTGTCTCAGTACTTCTAATATCGAGTCCTGTACACAAATTTCATCTTCTGTTGTTGTTTTATTGTTCGTCGTCCATTGTTCATGTATGTACTCCTTGTCTCTTATTAGTGTTTTAATTTTTTAGTTTTCTTATCATAACTTCTATTATCCATACTCATATGTTATTATTTTAAATGTATTTTAATTAAAATATTATACTAAAAAGATTAAGAATAATTTTCCTCTAAATTTAACTTTATAATAAAAATATTAAGAGGTAAATTTTTTTTTTTGAACGAAACGGTAAGCTATATTAAGCACAAAACTGATACATGTACAAATATATTCCTGCAACAAGCTGCAGGTGAATCCCCAAAATTAATCAACCTAAAAGCACACTTAACCCAAAGCAAGAAAGCATTCTGATTGTTTTCCTAGAATGGGAAAACTTGAATTTACCCCATCTCAGCTTCAGATCAACTTGCACTTCCCGAATACATCTACTCTTATCAACTACCGCATTCGAGAAGATGACCTCATTCCTAACTTTCCAAATGTAATATAACACCACACCCACAGCAGCCGCTCTCATACTATACAAAACACTACCTTTGCCTTTAGACTGCCACAGAACAAACATGCAATTAGAAAACATTCCAGGAAGCTTGCATTTCAACCAACCATGTAGAACTTCCTGGAACACATCACGACTAAAATCACAGTCAAAAAATAAGTGGTCGCGAGATTCCCTTGCATTGCAGAAAACACACTTCTCATCAATGTCCAAGTTCCATCTCCTCAATCTATCCTTAGTTGCAAGCCTGTTGTGGCACGCAAGCCACCAAAGAAAAGAAGCATGGGGGGTACAGAAATTATTCCAAATGATTTTGTCCCATTCACCCTTGGGAGGAGCAGGACAAATTACATTAAACACATCAATAGCTTTCTGTTTACCCAGCTCCATAAGCGACTGAGCCATATGGTTCTCTATCAATTCATCTCTAATATTCAAACACGCTTTCCACCAGTAAGCATGGCTCCCTCTGTACTTGACCAACCAAATACTATCATCCTTCAGCGTATAAGCCCTGCACCACCTCAATAAAGCAGATTGATAATTATCACAATTATTCAAACTCAGTAAAACACTGATCATAGCTGCTTTGTTCCAGGACAGAACCTCTTTAATTCCCAAACCGCCATTACTCTTAGGTTTGCACAAACTACTCCAAGCTACAGGGGCTTTCCTTCCTGTTTCCCCACCACTCCACAAAAAAGTCCTACATCTTCTTTCAATCAAATGTGTAACATACTTTGGGAACAAAAATATGTTAGACCAGAAATGCTGTATGCTCATCAACGTGCTTTGGATTAACAGCAACCTCCCCGCGTAGCTAAGTTTTCTAGCAGCCCAGTGGGAAATTCGGGAAGTGATCTTATTGATTAAAGGCATGAAATCTGCACAAGTTAATCTCTGAGAAGAGAGAGGGACACCCAAATACCTTATAGGTAGAGTAGCTTCCTCAAACCCCAGCACATTCATAATCCTTTCTTTCTCATCATCAGACACTCCACCAAAGAAGACCTTACATTTCTGGTTGCTAACCATAAGCCCCGAGACAGCAGAGAAGTTATCTAGCCAATCCTTAATGATCTTGATAGAACCCACATCCCCTCTGCAGAAGTCATCAAGTCTCCGTAAAACAAAGGTGATTTAAACCAATTCTAACTCATTTAGTGATGAAAGTTAAAATCAGGTCTCTTGCACTAAGAGACATTTCCTGCTCAAATACTCCATGCACAAAACAAAGAGGAGGGGGAGAGAGGATCACCCTGCCTTAGCCCTCTCTTACCCTTGAAAAACCCTCTAATTTGCCCATTAATCAGAACAGAATAACTCGGTGTAGAAACACAGATCATAATCCAATCATAACTTCTTATGAAAACCAAACCCAGCACCTCCTCCAGAAAATCCCAACTTACACTGTCATAAGCTTTGTGAATGTCGACCTTAAAAGCACACCGAGGAGAAATATTCCTCCTATTATACCCTTGTATTATTTCCTCGCATAACAACACATTATGGGCAAGACTTCTTCCTGAAACAAAAGCACCCTGGCAGTCACTTATAATCTCAGGTAAAGCCTCTTTCAATCTGGCTGTAATGATTTTTGAGATTATTTTATATAACACGTTGCAACATGCTATAGGTCTTAAATCCTTGACTACAGTAGGGTTATCCACCTTGGGGACCAGAGAGATAAGAGTAGCATTAATCTGTTTCAAAATCTTCCCCTTCCCAAAAAACTCTTTAACTGCTATAATCACATCCCTTCCCAGAATATGCCAAGTCGACTTGAAGAACAGAGAATTAAACCCATCAGGGCCAGGGGCCTTGATATTACTAATGGAACTAAGGGCATCCCAGATTTCTCTGTCCACTAGAGGTAAAACCAATTTATCATTCCTGTCACCCGAGACTACAATCCCCTTATCAAATACTCTCTGATCACAATTAACCCTGTTCTCCATCTTCCTCCCCAATAAATCCTGAAAGAAATCAATAATATGGTCTGCTATCAGCTCCTCATCAGTCAATTTCACACCTGCCTCATTGTATAGAAGATGAATCTTTGAAGAGTGCCTCCTAGAATTCATCATTCTATAAAAGTAGGAACTAGATTCATCACCAAGTTGCAACCAATCTATTTTAGCTTGTTGTGACATATGAGTGTGAAGCAAACTAACATTTTGATTATACTCCAATAACAAAGCATTTTCCTTACTAATCAGGTCAGTCAAACAGTTATTCTGAATCCCCTCTGAACACGAGCAAATTACCTCTGCTCACTCCACTCCCCTTATGTTGCCGAATTTTGAGGAGTTTCAATTTTCAGCCTTGCTTTCACAACTTTCAACTTCTGATTATCCTGAACATGGGACACCCCGCAATCTCCAGCCCCCAACATTCCTTCACTAGATCCAGAAAGTCTCCATCTGTACCCATAAATTCCTAAATCTGAAAAGATTAGGCTTCCTACAACACTCATTATCCAGCATAACAAGAGCTAGGGCATGATCCGAGACATCAGGCGGACAAAACTCAGCTTGTGAATGCAAAAAGGTGCAAATCCAATAGTCATTCACTAATACCCTATCAAGCTTGCAATAAACTCTCGATCTAGGGTCTGTTACATGCCTGTTAGACCATGTAAAGAAAACTCCAGAGAACTTCAAATCGTGAACATCAATCTCCTCAACACACTGAGCAAACTGCCCATCCACATCTGTACTGAGGGAACCGTAACCTATTTTCTCCCCACTTTTCAGTAAACAATTGAAATCCCCCATAAGAATCCACGGCTCAACAATAGACTGACTAAAAGCCGAGAGATCCCTCCATAACTCCTCTCTACCCAGACCCTGGTTCGCAGCATAAACAACAGAGCAACAGAAACTAATTTCCTTATTTTTAGACACCACTCTGCAATGAATGACTTGGTTAGAGTAATCCAGGTACTCAACATCCCAAACATTCCTATCCCAGAGAATCAAAATCCTGCAGTTCTTATCTTTATCAATATTAGATAAGTAGCCCCATTTATTCTTACACCAATCCAGAACCTTCTCATAATTGGTACTTCTTATTCGAGTCTCTAACAGAGCCAACAAACTCACCTTATTCTCACCTATAAACTTTTCAACTGCAGCTTTTTTATTTCGGGCATTCAGCCCTCTAATATTCCAAGAGGCGATATGGAGCTTACCCATTTGGTGGATTGATCCCAACAGCTTTAGAACTCATCCCATCTCTATCACTAGCTTGCTGGACCTTTCCACCTTTAGAATTCCTCTTCGTACCCACGATACTCCAACCTTCTTGATCATCCATTCTCTTACTGCACCCAGCCCCATTCAGAGCTCCAAAAGTGTCCAAAATCACAGCATCATTCACCATCTCCGTCTGTAAACATGGGCCATCCTTAGGCTTCTCCACTTCCAGAATCTGCCCAACCGGACCCTCCTTCTCTTTTCCCTTCCCTTCTTTACTCTTCTTCTTCTGACACTGCACATCCGAATGACCAAAACACTTACAAAAATCGCAATGCCATGGCCGCCACTCATACACAATTCTTTGGGTGAATCTGTTCCCATCCCTATCTTCCAGTATAATCTCATCCAGAGGCCTACTCCTAGCATCAATATCAACTAGGATGCGAGCAAAACCAATTTTTTCCTTCGACGCAGTAAGCTTATCTGCCATAACAGGACTACCAACCTTGCTAGCGATTCTCCCCAACATTCGCTGCGACCAAAATTGAAGATCCAGGTTCGGAAGCTTAATCCAAACCGGAACAGAATTCAGGTTAGCCAGATCTAATTTGCAACCCGGCTTCCAGATCTATAATACTAACGGGAGATTACCCCGAAAAAACCATGGCCCCCCTTCAATAACCTTCATCATATCCTCCGGGTTCTCAAATCGAAAAATGAAACCCCCCCCCCCCCCCCCCGTCATTCAAGTAAATCTTCGGAATCACAATCCTCTCCCATTTCTGTTGAACGAATTTCTCCATCATCATAAAGGAGCATCGAAATCCCAGAACCGCTCCTACTAGAGAAAATTGCCAAAACTCACACTCTGACCTGACTTCTTCCTTCGAGAATTTAAGTATCGAAGAATCATCCTCTTGATAACCATCGAGCCTCATACAAAAATCTCGATCCCTATTATTGGCCACGACTTCACTCCAAGTCTTCTTAGCATGGGGAATCTTATTGATATCAACCTCATTCCCAATTGAGTTCGATTTCTGTAAACCCTTAAACGCCTCAACTTCGTCATTTCCAGTCGATTCCTTCCCCACATCCTTCGCCGACACACCCTCCTTGCTTCTGAAAATCAATGCCTTCTTAGGGGCACCAGAAGCAACCACCGAAATCATTTGATCTTCAGGCGTAACGTGATGTACAGGCAATGGCACCGTGTTCTTAGACTTGCGTCCTCTACCCATTGTAGATGCAAAGGAGAAAAGTGTAGAGAGAGGAGAGAGCTTCTCTCACTACTCCATTGCCTAAATAATAAGAGGTAAATATTGTAATACATATAATAGTGACAATGAGTAAGTTGGGTTGAAGACTGAGCGATATAAAACTTACTAAATAAATAACACATAAATAATTTTGTTTGCAATTTAAAACATGGATGTCTTTTCACATTAGGGACATATAGTTGTCATTTTATCTCTCTTTTTTCTGTTCTCCCTTTTGAAATCATAAACATACGTAAATCTAATTCTAGTCTCTACCCTAAACCCTCACTGCTATAACCTTCGGCGCGATAACTCTCACCGCTCCAAACAATCGGAACACTGATCACACCATAGTCTCCACGAGTGAGCAGTTCCCACAGGCGCCACCATCGTCCTCTACGTTTCTCACACAACACTCAATTTCTACATCAATCCCACCTTGTTCTACAACGCCACATTTTATATTCACCGTCGTTGTTTTATTAATTGCTGAATAACCACCTACATTTCTCACTCTGTCCATACCCTTCGAGTGTCTATCTCTGCTTGTTCTCTATCTCAATCCCCCTTCTTTGTCCATGTTTTTTGCCACACAGTTTCATATTATAAAGTTATGAATTAACTAAAACTAAGATTTTTAATTTATAGTAAACTTTAGAATTCAACAATAAAAGTCAATTTTGTGTTTGTTTGTTACTAAATCTTTAGTGTTGTTAGTGAATTTTTGTGACCGTTTTGGTGTTGTAGATCGTCTCCTCATCACCACAATATACACAACCGATTTACTAGATAGACAGTCTGTTTTTGCTATGGTACATCATCTCCTCCTTAACCACAAATGTACAAATTCGCAAAATGACAGAGATCGGGAGTTTCCGCTTTATTCTGTTAAAATGTTTTACGAAATTATAATCGTCACCTCCTACGTTAACCTTTCACTTTTTGTCTGATATGTTCCTTACGCAATTTCCAATCAAAATGTCATGTTCAATTTCATTCAATTTTACTACTAATTCAATTAACCATGCATGAAGATGTTGACATATGACACCGAAATCCCAAATAAATGTGGCGATGGAGTCAGCCTCGCCATTATGCTTTTGTCAGTCCTACCCACTTGCATAAAATGAAACTCAACGGGGATCCGGCTGACGGACACGACTTTAGAGTTTAATCAATTAAAAATATCGAAGGTGTTCGCTTCTTCCACTAAAAAACCTTGGGTTGGGGTTGACGTAATTCAACTCGTCGTATTGATTTATTTTCCGCGAGATTAATATACGGTGCACATGTTCCGAATGCACAGTGTACATTGTGTTTAAAAGATAATATATAGCTTTATGATCCTAGCAAGCTAGCTTTGACGAATATTTAAGCACCATATTAAACTTACTGATATTATTGGATTGGCTCTTCTAATAACAGTACTGATCGATCCCCGTATTTGTACTTTCACGATGGGGATTAGAGTGTTAATTATTTCCTCTCTTTTTCACGTGGATTGTTTTTTGTGGGAGACTCTCCTATCATGCCACGTTTCATCACCATGAAGTACTCCGAGTCGGTCATCCTGCACTGGGTGAGAACCAAGCCAACGTTGCCTCGAAGATCTATCTTGGATGACAAGTCGCATATCGCCACCGATGAATAACTAGTGCTCTGGAGGAGCGTTTAGGTTAAGGCCAGTGAGCGCTGTGACAAGTGAATACAGATCAACCGTATGTTTGTCATTACTGATATGAGAAATATATATACAAGATAGTTAGGCCTATAATAAAGAAGTATTACAATGGTAGTGGAGGCATATAAACTGGTCCTGAATTCATTAAACAGTGCGGACGGTAGGCCTTTGGTCATAATGTCCGCAAACTAGCTAGAAGTGGGGGATGTGAAGGACACGAGCGTGGCCTAGAGCAACCCGTTCGAGGACGAAGTGGATGTCGATTTCGATGTGCTTCGTACGCTGATGCTGTACTGGGTTGGAGGACATATAGACAGAGTTTACGTTATCACAAAAAATAATGGTGGCCTTGGTTGTGGGTGTGTGAAGTTCGTCGAGGAGTTGGCGGAGCCAGCATGATTCTACAACAGCGTTGGCAATGGCACGGTATTCAGCTTCTGCACTTGAACGAGAGACAGTCGGTTGGCGTTTGGAGGACCAAGATATGAGATTGGATCCGAGGTAGGTGCAGTAGCCGGAGGTGGAGCGGCGGGTGTTCGGGCATCCGGTCCAGTCAGCATCAGTGTATATGAGTAGCTGTTTGGAGGGGTCGCGTTGGAGATGGAGACCGAGCGAGGAGGTGCCTTTGAGGTAACAGAGGATGCGCTTTAGAGCAGTAAAGTGTGCCTCCCGTGGATCATGCATGTGGAGGCAACATTGCTGGACTGCATAGCTGATGTCAGGTCGGGTGAAAGTGAGGTATTGAAGGGCACCGATGAGAGAGCGGTAGGTGGTTGGTTCAACAATAGGCGGACCGGCATCTGCACCGAGTTTGGCATTTGTGTCGACTGGGGTTTTAAATGGGTTGCAGTTGGACATGCCGCTACGAGTGAGGATGTCTTTGGTGTATGTGGCTTGGATGAGATGTAGACCGGTGGTGGTGCAGGTTACAGCGATACCGAGGACGTAGTGGAGGGGTCCGAGGTCTGTCATGGCAAACTCAAGGCTGAGGGCGCGAATGATGCGGCGTAGAAGTGTGGAGGTAGAGGCGGTGAGGATGATGTCGTCGACATAGACAAGAAGATGAGCCCGGTCAGTTCCGTGGTGGTATACGAATAGGGATGGGTCAGTTTTACAACTGTGGAATCCAAGGGTAGTGATATGGGTGGCAAAACGATGATACCAGGCACGTGGGGCTTGCTTCAGGCCGTACAATGCTTTACGAAGCTTATAGACATGGTTGGGGCGGTTGGTGTTGACAAAACCAGGGGGTTGTTGGCAGTAAACAGTTTCGGTGAGAGTGCCATGGAGGAAGGCATTTTTCACATCAAGTTGATGTATGGGCCAGTTGTTGGTGATGGCAAGGGTGAGGATAGTGTGTATTGTGGTGGGTTTAACGACTAGGAAGAAGGTTTCATCGAAGTCGAGACCGGGCTGCTAAGAGAATCCCCAGGCAACCCAGCGGGCTTTGTAGCGTGAGAGGTTGCCACCCGCGTCATATTTGTGTCGAAAGAGCCACTTCCCGGTGACGATGTTAGCATGAGGTGGACGGGGAACAAGGTCCCACGTGTTGTTGGAGACGAGGGCATCATATTCTTCTTTCATAGCAGCATGCCAGTGGGGGTCAAGGAGGGCCTGTTTGTAGGAGGTGGGTAGTGGAAGCCTTATTTATCCAGGCTATGAACAACCTTGCTACACCCACCCATACCCAGGATAATCAGTGGTACATGGACACTGGTGCATCCACACACATGTCCCCCGCGTCAGGTATTACCAACTCCGTCCCTCCCTCATACTCTACACCTGCCAATATTATTGTCGGTAATGGTCACATTATACCTGTCACGGCGATTGGTAACACCACTCTTTCTCCCTTTAAACTCCGCAATATTTTAATTTCGCCACATCTCATCAAAAAGCTCATATTTGTACGCAAATTTAGTACCGACAATAACTGTTCCATCGAGTTTGACCCTTATGGTTTTTCTGTCAAGGATCTTACCAATAGGAACGTGATCCACCGGTGTGACAGTCGCGGGGATCTATATCCATTCCACTCCTCCACATCAGGCGATGCGCCCATCCTACCCCCATCCGCTCTCCATACCACCACACCACCTATTAATTGGCATGCTAGGCTTGCTCATCCTGCTCCCAACATTTTACATTATCTCAATTTATCTAATAATGCCCATCTTTGTCAATCGTGTCAATTGGGCAAACAATCCAGACTTCCTTTTTCAACTTCGACAACTGTTACATTTAATGCTTTTGATTTAGTGCATTGTGACTTATGGACATCCCCTATTATAAGTGTTAGTGGTTGTCGTTATTATCTCGTTATACTTGATGACTTTACACATTATATTTGGACTTTTCCTCTTAAACTAAAATCACAAACAACGGCCATTATACAAAATTTTTATGCGTTTGTCCGTACACATTTCAATTGCACAATCAAAAATATGCAGTGCGACCACAGGGGTGAATTTGATAACCACCATATGCGCTCCTTTATGGCCTCTCAAGGCACACTATTGCGGTTCTCTTGCACTCATACCTCTCAACAAAATGGCAAAGCTGAGCGCATGATCCGTACCCTCACAAACGTCATCCGTACCCTTCTCTTTCACAGTCACATGCCACCACAGTTTTGGGCTGAAGCCCTTGCCACTGCCACCTATCTCCTCAATATCACCCCCTCCACCGCTATCCAATTTCGTACACCACATGAAAAACTGTTTAAACGGCAGCCCACCTATCACCACCTTCGTCCCTTTGGCTGCCTTTGCTACCCCAACCTCACTTCTACCACCTCCCATAAATTACAACCTCGAACAACACCTTGCGTTTTTCTTGGATATGCTCCATCACACAAGGGCTATCGTTGCCTCAACCTCCATACACATAAAGTCATCACCTCCCGTCATGTGGTCTTCAACGAACATATTTTTCCATATACCAGCATCCACCCCTCACCTAAACCCACGACCCTAAAGCCCACCTGTGATGATGGACCCTACCTACCTCCCTTCTCGGCGCCCACCCACTTTCCTGATCGCTCCATAGTCCATAGCTCCCCAGGCCAGCCATCTGCCTCGCACATATTTGTTGGTTCCAGGTTGGGCCGGCCTGCTGATTAAAATATGTTTGGGCCGGTGGGGTGGGTCGTGGACCGAGAAGGACCGGGGCGGACCAGTAGGGGCTCCACAAGGGTTGTGAGGCGAGAAGGTTGAGCAACTGTTGCTGGAAGGAGGGGCCAGGGGAGTTGGAGCCGCGGCCATGTCCGCGCCCTTTGCCACGCCTGCTGGAATTTCTCGCGCTGGAGTTGCGAGAACCAGATGCGACGTTGGTGGTCTAGTCGCCAGAGGAAGGAAGTGCGTCGGGGGCAACAATGGGAGATTACGCCGCGGTTGTGGTGTTGACGAGAGCAGTGGCAGGACCGATGGTGTTTGTGCGACAGGTCTCTTCAAGTATAAGCGAACTGCGGACTTGCTGGAAGGATGGAAACGGTCTCTGAAACTGAATGATACTGCGTAGATTGGAGAATGTATCATTGAGGCCACTGATTGTTTGCAATACCAAATTCTCGTCAGATATGGGACTATCGACATCAGCCAACGCATCAGCCAATGTTTTGAGACGGGAGCAATAATCGTTGATGGTCATCGAGCCCTGTCGCAAACCTCGAAATTTTGCCTCCAATTGAATGGCCCGTGCTTTCTTGTTGTCACGGAACAAATCCTCGATGGCAGTCCACACGTCATAGGCGGTGGCATTGTTTTTCATGATGAGGGCAAAGATGTCGGGAGATATAGTGGCGTAAATCCACGAAAAAGACCATAAAATCAAGCAATGTCCAGCTTTCGTCGTTGGAAGGCGGAGTTCCATCGACGTGGGAGAGCAGATTGAACTTACCGAGTGTCACAAGGAAGAGATGCCTCCACAGTGCATAATTGGGCGGAGATTGTGACAATTCGATACACACGTGGTCAGTGATTGAACTAATGTACAGAGCTTGATGGACGGCGATTGCGCCGGGTGTTTGGACAGGATGGGACGATGAGTTGTGGGGGTTAGGCGGCTGACGTGGTGGGGAGGCGAGTATGGTATTCTCAGAGGGAGGAGGAGAATGGTCAGAGGCAGCGGGACTTCCTGGTGCAGACATTGTCGGCGGTGGGGTAGGAGTGAAACGGAGCGTATGTGAGAGAGAGAGAGATCAATAGTATATGATCGGTAGAGAAAGAGGTGGGTGGTAGGTTGATAAAGAGAATAAGAGCAGGATTATAGGATCAGGAGAGAAAGATTAGGGAGTTAGGCTGATACCATGTGAGAAGTGAATACTGATCAACCGTATGTTTGTCATTACTGATATGAGAAATATATATATATAGTGATAAGTACAAGATAGTTAGGCCTATAATAAAGGAGCATTACAATGGTAGTGGAGGTGATGCCTAAATATAAGGAGAGTGTGAGTAATTTTCTAACAAGCGCAAGGTATGTGGTCAATGCATCTGCCCGTCACGTGGCATTCAGTACCGTAGTCGGAACATGGAGCCGCAGAAAGGGGTGTGGTTACGCTAAATGACACCAAATTGCCTTTACATAAAGGCATTAATGTTAGCCATACAGAGAAAAAAATGTTAGCCATTTTTATAGGACAATATTAGCCATATATATATGAAAATTGATAGCCACCAGATAACTAATAATAATATTTTAAAGAAGTTGTTATTTGCAGTTACAAAATTACTAAATGCACTCATAGGCTGTTGGTGACAGAATACAAGCTACAAGCTCAGTAGCCACCCTCAAAAATGATTTTTTTAAGATTACTCACCAACATTACCATATACCACAAACCATAAAAACCACTATATGATCAATTAAAAAAATACCGAAAACATTTTTAAGGTTTATAATACAAGCATTGTAAGACCCTAAACCGTAAACCCTTTATACAAGCAATGAAATATTAACGATATATAACCGTGACCAATATTTTATTTAGCTATGGCATACATATTTATATATACATGGCTTACATATCTTAATGTCTATGGCAATGATTTTTGTATATAAAAGCTTAAACTAATAAATAAAAGATTATTAGTTGTACATATACTTGAACGTATTAGTCAGTATAGATCTTAAATACCACCATAGGAAAACTAAAACAATGAAAACCTATTTTAGGGTATGTAGTGAAGGGTTTAAGGTCGTTACCACAAACCTTTAAAATGTGTCGAGTCAATGACGACATTATAAAATATAAAACAAGTTAAAAAAGGATTACCCTACACCACACATCCTAAAAACCACCATAAGAAAGTTTTTATTCATAAACGTTAAGATTCACTTAAATTTATTACTAACAATTATTTATATATTAAGATAGTTTTTTATATGATGGTTATTATTTATATATAATCATGGCTAATATTATATATACCCATGATATATATAATTTTATATCAATGACATATATTGTTGCCTTTATGATAAAGACAAATCTAGTGTCTAATCCTACCACCGCGGAAAGGAGCGGGGGTGAGAACTCTGTCGCTAAGCAGAGACTGTCCTCAGAAGTGGAGGTTGCTGCAATGCAGGGAGCAAGGCTCAATCGATGGGCATGTTGGGTGGGCTTGATGCATCCGTGCGCTGACATTGCCTATTAGCTCCTTCCTCACCCATCCAAAGAATTAAACACATCTCTACAGAAATTAAAGAGCTAAAGTCTCATACGAAACTCAAAATACCTACTCTCCCAATCTCTACTATCATCATTCACATGCACAATCGTGTGACTAGAATGTACACTCTTGGGCCTACTACATTTTGTATAGATAATGATATTTTTTAATCTCACTTAATAAAATATAATTACTCAATTTAATTATATTTATTTAGATAGAAATTCATAGTAAAAACTTATATTAAATATAGATACAAACATCTATATAAAATATAAAAATATTTAACATCTCTATATCAATTATAAAAACACTTATAAATAAAGAAAATTATTTTTTTACATTTATTTGAGTAAAATGTTTGAGCATACATAATTTTAAAAGTGTGGATACGTGACAATTATGTAGTAGACGTAAATTAGACATACAAAACACATAAGCATAAATCTATAAAAAGCCGAAAGAGGAAAATAGAGTTTGTAAGGTGAAAAGAAGGAAAAAACAGAGAAGGGAGGAGGGTGAGGAGAGGCAGCGCGGTGGGATGGCAAAGGAGAGAGGGGATGAGGAGGGGCAATGGCGGTGGGATGAAGGAAAAAGTGGTGACGATGAAAATAGATAAACAGTGACGGATCCCAAACTTTTAAAATTTTATCAATAATTTTATAAAATTTTGAAAAAATAAAAAATAACTTAAAGAGATAAGTGTAAAAAAAAATTAAAGCTGCTGCCACTGGCGACAAAGCCAATCAAGAAAAAAAGACCAAGGATGCGTTCGCCTCACATTTTATGCGCATTTTTTGACAGCATAAATGTACAACATATGCTGTTTTGGACTCCTTTATTTGTTTTTGTTGTTCGCCTAAAACAGCATAAATGTCAGCATAAATGGCCGCAGCAAATGCTACTTTTTCGTTTTCGTGCTTTCACTTCCGTTTCTTTACTCACTTCATAATGCAATTACTGTGACTATTGATTTAAAAAAAAGAATTTTTTTTACAAGTTACTTTATTTATTATAAATTACATAATGCTTTAAATAATTTATAAAAAATAGTACTACATCTTTAGCTAAATTTACAAAAAATAACATTTATAATACAAATCTATAATATATTATTTGTAATACCACATAGATTAATAAAATTAATAAAATGAATAAATATACACACTTGTTGATATATAAATTAAAATATTAAAATAGTATATAAAAATATGAATGCATATAAATTTATTAACATACAAAGTTACACAAATATTATATATTATTAAAAGTTATAATTTCACTAAATAAATTTACATAACATTATCAAAAAATTTGAAACGCTTTTTCTCTTTTTTTACGCTATTATATTTGTAAAATTATAAAATTTAGATAATAAAAATATAGTGTTTAGGAGTTACAAGTTTTACTTAAATAATAGAAATAAAAATTTTATTGTTTGTGAATTTTTTTATTTATTTTTACTAACAAAATAAAGTTATGTAGTGTAATAAAATAAATTATATTAGTAAAACGAAAACGGTAAACGCACACCATATAACTAACTGAACCAAACATGCTGCATATATACTGCACTGCCAAACAGCAGTTTTCAAAACAGCTGCATTTATGCCAGCACATTCCTGTCAACAAATATGCTGCATTTATGCCAGCACATTCCTGCTATCAAATATGCTGCATTTATGCTACCAAAACAGCCATGCCGAACAGAGCCCAAGGGTGTTCGCCTCAGCGAGTAAATGCAGTCGAAGTTGCGTTATCATAAAGCTATGAAAATGTAAGGTTAGTGAATGAGTGACTGTCACGTGTGTTGTGGTGTAATTTAAACCAATAGAAAACTAACATCCATACAGTATTTTAAAGGGTGGCAGATAGCTGTGGTCGGACGTGGAAGGCTTCTAAGTTGTTGCAGAATATTGCTGAGTATAAAAGAATTCTAATGAAGAAATCGACTGGAATTGATCGAGATTACAGTGGAAGGCTTGAGATTACAGTGGAAAGCTTCACTCTCAAACTAAACCTCTCAATTCACAGTGACGAAATAGAAACCCTAACCTTCACTCTAATACTACACTCAGAAGAGAAGCCGCACTAAACCCGGTCCACTACCAGCAACAATGAAATAATTACAGCAGGCACCGGTTCAGTAATAATCTAACACCCCCCTCAAACCTTAGAAGGAAAAACCTTATAAGGTTTGCTCAAGACAGAACTGCTACTGATCTGAACAAAAACAAGCTAAGGCACATCCAAGATGAGTCCCATTCTTCTCATCTGCAGCGGGTAGGATTTACTAGGAAGTAACTTTGTCAGTACATCGGCTACTTGTTTTTCAGAGGTGACAAACTCCACTATCATCATCCCTTCTTGTACCTTTTGCCTGACAAAATGCACATCGATCTCGATGTGTTTGGTCCTCTCATGTAGGACGGGATTCCTAGCAATGTAAATCGCCGCCTGACTGTCGGACTTGACTGGCACGGGAAGAATGTCTTCCACTCCTAGCTCGCACAAAACTCTTGTGATCCAACTGAGCTCAGCTGTCACAGCCCTCATGGCTCGGTACTCTGCTTCAGCTGATGACAAAGACACCGTGGTTTGCTTTCTGGATTTCCAGGACAGGGGACAGCCTCCCAATTGGATGAAAAAACCACTTATCGACTTCCTTGTATTAGGACATCCTGCCCAGTCAGAGTCACAGTAAGCTGTTAGTGAAAAATCATCTCTGTTATTGAACATTAAACCATAATTAACGGTGCCTCTAATGTAACTTAACACATGAAGGGCAGCATTGTAATGAACATCAGAAGGTGCACTAAGAAATTGACTCAAAACCTGAATTGTAAACCCAAGATCTGGTCTACTGTGTGCAAGGTAACTAATCCTGCCAACTAACCTTCTATACAGCAAAGGATCTGCTAGGGTTTTTCCACATCTCTCCTTAACTTAAGCCCACTATCAAGAGGACTAACAGCATTTTTCCCATTCAAACAATTAAATTCTGCCAATAAATCTTCACAATACTTCCTTTGAGTCAGAATAATCCCCTCTGTGGTATGCAGAAACTGCATACCCAAGAAGTAATTTATCCTTCCCAGGTCTTTAATCCTAAATTCCTTATTCAATTTCTCTTTAACCTTGCTGATCAGGGCCAGATCACTTCCTGTTATTAGAATATCATCCACATACACAACTAAGTAGCAAACTTTGTCATTATCAATTCTAACAAACAGAGAATAATCATTAAGTGACTGTGTAAAACCAAGAGATTTGAGGAAAAGACTCAGCCTATGATGCCACTGCCTAGATGCCTGTTTAAGGCCATAGAGGGACTTATTTAGTTTACACACCTTTCCTGTTTTTTCTTCTTTATGACTAGAGGAATCTCCATGTATACATTCTCATCTAAATCCCCGTGTAAAAAAGCATTGTTGATGTCTAATTGACTCACCAACCAATTCCTTTTAGCCGCCACTATAATCAAAGCTTTAATAGTTGTAAACTTTACAACAGGGGAAAAAGTCTCAAGGTAGTCAATACCATATCTCTGTGTGTACCCCTTGGCTACCAGCCTTGCCTTATACCTCTCTATACTCCCATCTGCTCTACACTTTATCTTATATACCCATTTGCACCTTATAGGTTTCACTCCCCGAGGAAGATCAACTAAGGTCCATGTATTATTTCTTTCTAGCGCTTGGAACTCATCATTCATGGCTCTTCTCCATTTGTGGTCTTTAATAGCCTCATTATAATCATTAGGTTCTGTTAATTTACCGAGATTAGCATGGAAACTATAAGAACTATCCTTGTCTGTTAAGACTAAGCCTACTGTTGAGGGAAAATTTCTGGTTCCTATGATGCTGCTGTTTTCATTTAAATCATTATGGTTCATGCCCTTCCATATAAGAATTAACAAGATTAACAGATGCAGCTCTATCCTTTAGAATTTGTGAAAAATAATCAAAAGAAGGTTCAGGTTGACACTTATCTTTTCCAGATGCAATTGTACCAACCACATAGTCCTTCAGGTAGGATGGGGAGTTTCTCTGTCTTCCTGACCTCCTCGGGTTCTGGTTTTCTTCTTCTGTGCATTCAGTATGAATTCCTTCAACAGTCTCCTCACTCGTTTCCCCTTCAGATGTTTGGATGCATTCTGTGGAAGGTGGATCAGAATTGATTTCTCCTTCAGCTTCTGTTGTGCCCTGGGGCCCTTCATTTCTCTTTTCTCCATGCTGAACCTGTTTATTGTTTTGCTTCACACTTGGCAGAATTGCATCAGTTTCAAAAAGAAAATCATCCTCACACATTGCTATATCATTTCCAGGCACAGCAGGGATAATTTCAACTTCATTGTCTAACTGTTGCCTAAAGGGATATACCCTTTCATGAAAGATGACATCTCTGTTATAGATTATCCTCCCATTATCTAAATCATACAGTCTATACCCCTTTTTATCTTGCCCATATCCTAGGAAAACACACTTTGTTGCTCTTGATTGGAACTTATCCTTATGATCTTTATTGATGTGGGCAAAACACAAACTGCCAAAGCTCTTAAGAACAGAATAATCTGGTTTTCTGCCATGTATTATCTCAAAAGGGGTTCTGTTGTTAACACTACTAAGAGGGATTCTATTGATGAGGTAGGTGGCGGTTAGAATACTTTCTCCCCAAAATTTCTTGGGAAGAGAGGAATGAACATGAGGGCTCTAGCAGTTTCTAATATGTGTCGGTGCTTCCTCTCAACAACACCATTCTGTTGAGGTGTGTATGGGCAGCTTGTTTGGTGCCTAATGCCCTTGGCCTTAAAAAATTCAGACCCCAACCTACTACTACCTAACTCATGGGCATTATCAGATCTGATGGTTTTAATCTTCTTATCAAATTGGGTTTCTATCATATTGATGAAATTGACTATCAGATTAAAGCATCAGATTTTAATCTGCACAGTTGAGTCCAGGTAGCACGACTCTTATCCTCTACAATGGTGAGAAAATATGAGAAGTCATCATGTGTTTTCGAATTATAGGGACCCCAAAGATCAACATGTATCATTTCAAAAATGTCTTTTGTCTTTATTGAACTGGAAGGGAAAACAAGTCTGTGACTTTTTGCCCTATTACATGGTTCACAAACAAAAGTCTCATACATCATGCCTTCTTTTACTAACCCTAGTTTTGCTATCTTTTCCTTGGGGACATGCCCAAGTCTACAGTGCCACAGACTAATGGTGTTATTGCAATCATGAACAGAATCATACAAGCTATCTTTATCTGTTACCGAATTAAAGCATTGGTTATTTCTCCTATCACACTGTTTGTCAAGAACATATAATCCCCTATGGACTTGACCAATCTCCACTTGTTCTTTCTGCTCAAAGGCCTGATAAACACAACGATTACAGTCAAAAACAAAACTGGCATTCATCTGGGCAGACACTTACTAATAGATATGAGACCAAACTTGAAGCTAGGAACAAATAATACATCCTTCAAAACGATTAAATTATTTAATTTAACACTACCAGTCAATTTAACAGGCTGAGGATGCCCATCAGGCATCCCCACTGTGTGAGTTCCTTTAAGGAAAGTGACATCAGAAAACAGTGCTAAATTCCCACACATATGATCAGATGCTCCGCTATCAATGATCCATTCCATTTTGTCAAAATTATCAACATCAGAGGCATTAAACAGCTTATAAACACTGTAAGTCGAAGATTTATTGTAGGGTGAGAAAGTTTTACCAATGAACCCACAGTTGGATTCAGATTTCTCTGAGTCTTTGCTGACAATCTGCGACTTACTGATGTAGGTTAGAAGCTGGTTAACTTGCTCTGGTGTAAGGGTTCCTCCACAGGGATCTTTGGGTTCCTCCTTTTGTCCCTCAGTGTTGTTAACCTGATGCTTTCTTTCCTTGCTGAATCGCCATCCTGGGGGGAAGCCATTCTTCTGATAACAACGTTCCTCCGTATGCCCAGTTTTATTGCAGTAAGTGCATTGTAGGGTTCCACGCCTTGCTCCGTTATTTTGACCGCGCCCAAAACCTTTTCTTCCTTGACTAGCCAAGAATGCAACCGGAGACTCAGATTCAACAGAAGGGGTGACTGTCATACCCTTTTGCCGTTCTTGTTGAATCAATATCGAAAAAGCTTGCTTGATTGATGGAAGGGGGCTTATCATGAGAATATTCTCCCTCGCTGCGCAATACCGATCGTTGAGGCCCATCAGAAATTTGATTAGCCTCTGCTTCTTGATGTATTCTTGGAAGGCCCCATCAGTTGTACAAGAACAGTTTGGCAGGTGGTTGAAACATCTATCTCGTCCCAGATCCCAATCAGCTTCGCAAAGTAGTCTCCCACAGTGTCGTTGCCTTGTGAAGTATTTGCGAGTTGTCGCTCCAATTCGAAGATGCGGGTGGCGTCGACTTGATCGTACCGGGCGCAGAGATCTTCCCAAATTTTCGCGGCGGATGATCGGAACAAGACTGTGTCTGAAACCTTCTTCTCTAGACTCATGAGGATCCAGGATCGCACCATGTTATCGCAGCGTGTCCAAGCCTGGGATCGCGAGTCGCAGTCGGTGGGTTTCGTCAGCGTTCCTTGGACAAGCCCGAGCTTGTTCTTCGAACCCAAGGCTATTTCCACCTGGTGCTTCCATTTGGCGAAGCCTGGGCCTCCGTCATACTTTGTCGCTAACGAGAGACCTGGATGGTCTGAGCTTGAAAGATAGAGGGGTTCTCCGACCTCAATGGATGATGCGCCGCTGTTCTCCGCTTCGTTGTCCAAGATCCCCTTTCCATTACCCTTCGAATTAGGGTTTTCTTTCACACCTTCGTCGGCCATCGATTACGGAGAATCAAGGAAAAATTGAAAGGGGAGCAAGACGAAGAAACAGAGGAGATTTTTTAGACAGAAAGGGAATGAATGAAGAAGATGTGCACAAGATCACAAGGATCTACCAACGTGGTAGAAAACTGCAGTCAGATCCTATGATCTTCCCGCTCTGATACCATAAAAGAATTCTAATGAAGAAATCGACTGGAATTGATCGAGATTACAGTGGAAGGCTTGAGATTACAGTGGAAAGCTTCACTCTCAAACTAAACCTCTCAATTCACAGTGACGAAATAGAAACCCTAACCTTCACTCTAATACTACACTCGGAAGAGAAGCCGCACTAAACCCGGTCCACTACCAGCAACAATGAAATAATTACAGCAGGCACCGGTTCAGTAATAATCTAACAGAGTACGAGGAAGAAGAAAAGGTAGTGGCGGTGGAAAGGCAAAAGAGGGGAATAGGGGAAATGGCGGTGGAGAGAACGACAAAGATGTAGAGGAGTTTCTGACGGACGGTAAATTTCCGTCCCGACGGACTCAATTCTCATCATCATTGATCTTTATAAAAGTCTAATCTCAGCCGTCCACTGTACACTGTCTCACAAGGTTGTGAAAAACGGTACGGGAAATCAATACGGACTATTGAGAGTACGTGATACGGAAGTATCAACACGGATAAAACGGGGAATCAGTACGGATGAAACAGTAATATTTAAATAATAAAAAACGTATAATAAATAATTATAAGTATGAAATATGTTCCACTTTGTACATAATATTAGTATTTTGTTATTAATACCTTCAAATTGCATATTTATATATTATAAATTTATCGCATTTTTAAACTATAAAAGTTTGTAGAAGTTTTATTGAGTGATGTAAGATAAGTTACATAAGTGAATTTTAAGAAAATGTCACACTAATACTAAGTAGAAAAAACAAAAAATAGTAGGATTGAAAAGTTATTGGTATAATTGTAATTTTTCTCTCACAAATATTCAATCTATAGTTAATGGTGGTGTGTCCTTAATAACATTATTTTTTTCTAAAGTAAAACCTTATATAAGGTCAACATTATATTCATTTAGGGATTTAATAGAAAAAATTAGTCTTCTTTTTGCTCCAGTCAAATCGTTGTCTTTAATAATTTATACCGTATTCTTTAAAAATACGGTAAATATGGAAATACTGATGATTATACGGCCGTACGCCACCACAAGACGGGATGTTCAATGAAACGGATTTCATACGGCCGTATCAATACGTTTAATTGCAAAAACGAGCGATACGCCGTATAAGTAGGCGTACCGTACCGTTTTTTACAACCATGCTGTCTCATACAGAACGTACATAAATCACCATGAATCATTATTCTGATTTTTAACGGGCGGGGGAGTCATCAATCGATAGTTTTTTTTCCATTCTTTATCAACAATTGTCAAAAGTAGATACATGCACCCACGGGGAAAAATTGGTACGACATTTAATCAATTTTTTTAAAAAATGTTCTTATATAATTCAAAAGATTGATTTAGTAATATTCAATACAAATAATTTGAGCGTGGTACTTTTTAATTTTTTCATTCATTTACAATAACTTGATAATTACCTATAATTCTTATAGAATAATTAATCAATTATACCAAAAATTTATATGACTACATACACCTATATATTGACCTTGTATAATAGTTTTTTAATCTTATAATATTTCTTGTTTATGCATATATGTAATTTAAAATACATGTCTTTCCAAACTAAATATTTTTTATAAAAAATTTAATACTAAAAACACTAAGCTAATATTTATATTTTCTAAATAAAAAAAGTGACATATAATGCTTTTTAAAAATATTGAACGTAAAAATCCTTGAGTATACATGTTATCGTGCATACACAAAAATCAAAGGTTAAATACGTAAATTTCACTTCAACAACTTAGTTATCGTTTTCAAACATACATAGCCTTATGGCTTATTAATCAATCTAGCTCGGTAAACTGAAAAACGTTCATAAAATAATCTTATTCCCAAGATTCAATATGAACGACCAAAGTAAAAAATATATAATACTTAGTATCATCTGTTCTATAATAGTGATGAAAATGATCATAGAATTGTGTATAGTCAAAACATTTATAACCTATCATGGACACATAAAAATTAAGGTTAATTAATATATGAAATCGAACCCAACAACTCAGTTTATCATTTCTAAAAGTTTATAACCATAAACACTGGTGGAACGGAACCCTTTAATTACGGTCCAAAACCGTGTATGATTACGGTTCTGGACCGTAGTCTACGCGGGCGTCACTAAAGATGTGACGTTTTAATTACGGTTTAAAACCATAATTAAATGCCCTTTTTCGGTCCCGCGTGTCATGGACTTTAGATTACGGTTTTACCAATAACCGTAATCTAAAGTGTTTTTTTTTCGTTTTTTTATTACAAAGCTACACAATCGCAACAGAGCCAGAATTATAACAGAGATGCAACAGAGGGCATCAGAGCAACAGATGTGCAGAAACTGCACAATTGAAACACCTGAATCAAATAGCAACAACACAAATTCATTCTCTGTGCACAATTGCAACAGAGATAACATCTAATATACACCAGATCGAAAATCTGTTACAGCTGAATCTGTTATAGCAACAAAAAATATTCAATACAGCAGAATCTGTTACATCTAGTCTACCACTCCATTCAGTTTCATGCCACTACAATATATACAAAAAGCTAGCAAGCTATAGTCTACCACTCCATTCTGAGCATCATGGCTGTCGTGCTCTCTCTGACATGATACAAGTCGTTTGCACTGTAAGTCTTGAATCGGGCATAATGCTCTTTAATCTGGAACAAGAAAAGGAATGCAACCCATAATGAGATTAAGATAAAGACACAAAAAATCTGCCGAAAAGAATTAAATACAAGATAGCGTTCGTGTTACCTTGTCTATAGAGTTATCAAATGTTGTGAAGTACCCGCAGAACTCGTACATATACCGCATCACGTAGTACCCGCAACTCCTAGAATCCTTTTGGGTAGGGCACTAAATCACCAAATTTCACAAATGTAAAACAATTGTATAAAGATAAGCAGCACGAATGAAATACATGTATTACCAAACCTTGATGTAATCGACGGTCATTTCAGCAAACTCTCCCTGAGCGGTTTGACTGTAACAACTGTCACATATAATTAACAAAAGCGTTAAGCAGAATGAACGAGTACATTAACTTTGGTTCAAAAAACTTACAACTAATTAAATAGTAATAAAACTTACGTTTTGATTAAGTCTTCAGTGTTGAATTCTGTCCACTGCCCTAGTGGATCTAGAACGAGCAGAGTAGCGGTGGCAGTGCAGAAGATAAACAAAGCCCAGTGGTGGCTACAATTTCAAATACAAAATGAAATGAGAAATGAAGGTAAAAAAGTTAGCTAATTAGTATGTAATTTTATATTAAAACTTACGTTTGGTGATACGACATTAGAATAAATGATTTTTTCTGTTCATCAGCAGTATTGAAGCAATGCCTCATGTATTCACAAAACCTCCCCGGTTCCCTATTGACTGAGTCGTACGATAAACGCTCCGGGCACACCGCAGTAATGGAGGTGATGTTCTTCTCATAACATCTCTCAAGTAGAGCTCTATTATATCACATATACTATAAAAAGTTAGCCAATGCAACTTCGTAGATACTTATTCTATATGTTTTTACAGTATGAGGAAAGAACACTTACTTCATATAAGCTTGAATAATGTTAATGTTTAGGTAATCTCCAATCATCATCTCTCTAATGTCCCCAAAGTTGACCGCCGTGGTCATATCTTCTTCGTAGTGAAACATCCACTTTGGAAGCGTCATCATGAAGTTTATAGTACCAGCATTTGACTTCGCAATGATCTTATCGTAGAGATTCATCTCACGAGGCCCTAAGTGATCCACAAGTTTTTGTGGCAGTGTGAACTTACTTTTAGGCGCCTCAGCAGTCCTGGTGCGAGCCCGGACGGGCGCTGGATTCTTACTTTTCGCACCCCGATTCACTGGATTCTTACCCTTCACACACAAACAATAAAGCATAAATGTAAAGATAATTACTAAATGATTATTATAGTAACATTAAACATTTATCTAGAACATACCCTTGTATTTCTGACAGGAGCCGCAGGCGGGCTGATCTCTTCTTCTCTGGGCCAGGATACGTGGTGAGGAAGCTCAGGGATCTATAATGGATTATATTAGACACTTAATGCTAAATAATGGATTTTATTAGATACTAAATGGTTGTCAAACAGTCTTACCTCATCGGTGACAACAATATAACATGTTGGCCATGGCAATATGTCTCCCTTCGCTTCAATCAGCGTGCATTTGTTGTTAATCGCCATTGGAAGATATGCATGCTCAAATCCATCAATTATCAGGTCCAAGGTCACACGCGCGTAGAATGGGGGTAGATGTACGAAACTGATGAGCGTGAGTGGACCTGATGGCAACACCGTCCCGTAGGCCACATCTATAGGGTGCCCTTCTAATGGTATTTGGAGATGGCATTTTTTTTCCTCCTTTAATAAACATAGATAATACATGAAACAAATAAGTGAGTCCAATCTAATACTATTTAAATGACTTTATTTAAGGAGAAAATTTGTTAAACAAAGCTAACTTGGATGTTGGCAAACGGGTACGGGTCAGCGGCAGGAGCACAACTGGACGAGGAAGACGGTCGAGGAGGATCATGTTGCTGCTGAGTAATCGCATGTTCGATCAAATTCAACGCTTCCTGCAGCCTCTCCTCGAAAGCCCGGCGCTCAGCAGCCATCATCTCCTCATTAGCTTGGCGCTCAACAGCGAACTTACGATCTACCATCGCCTCGACTTCAGCAGCACTCATCTGACCCTTCCTAGCAGATGGCGGGAATACGTGCTTCTGACGTACTTCTCCCCCAAATCCTCTAACACGCCCCGGGTGATCCTTCTTCCCAAGCGCTTGATTGAGAGCGTCGTCTTGAGAAGGAGGAGCGTGTATGTCTACTTCTCCTCTCTGTGCCGCTTCATACTGTCCAGTTGTCAAAGAAGTTAGCAATAAATTTAAGATCAACAAACACTTGACTATATAAGTAAATTATTTAACAGCTACTTAATTTCAAACACTTACAATTTGGTTAGCCAGCTGTTCCGTCTCAGCATGACGAAATATTCTCTGACCTTCACTGGTCGTTGTCTGGCGTCCCAGTATGAACATCTGCACCCTCCTCGCCTCAGAGACATCCTCGATCGGGCATTCACAGCCATCCTCGTTCCTCTGCGTCAGCAAACCAGCTTCTTTCCATCCCTCGAGGCTGCCCATATATCCCTTCGTCCCATGGTGTGGGAGTGGAGATTAGCTTCACGGTTTTGCCGTGCTTGTTGTTGTCTTTGCTGTTAAGACGGTACAACAAAAAATTAATTAGAAAATCAGGGATAAATCATTATGAACATTAATTCAAAAAAGAGTACACGCAACATACCTTGAACTCGGGGGTGGAGTGCTGCTCAACGAACTCCTTCCACTCCTCTTCAGTGATCATGCCGTTGTACACGACATACGGCGGAGGCTCGCGTGGGGGCACCCTGGTGATCCAGTTATCCACCAAGTAGTGGCGGAATGATTCAGCTTTGCCGCCCACCGTAAAAAGAACGGTCTTCTTCATTTCGTCTGGGATCTTGTATCGTTCTTGCACCTTCTTCCAGATGGTCTCCTTAACTTCTTTCGGGACTTGTGGCCATGTGTGGTTGATGCAGCAATGTGATCTGGATAGGCACCCTAGTTGACTAGCGAACTCTGATCTGCTGCCCCCCCAATACCTCCCAAACTTGTCCTAGAGAAGACTGATGTCATCCGGTTTCTACAGCTTTAGCCCGCGGGTCGGACCTCTACCTCTGGGTCTCTGAGTAGCACTCGTAGATGGTGCACTCATGGAAGGGCCATCAACAGTAGTGGGAGCTGTAGAAGGGCCAGCAGCAGCTGCGGCTGATCTAGAAGGGCCAGCAGCAATAGTGGCACTGGTAGGAGGAACCGGTACCCCTTGCTGCTCATCTTCGAACTCGCGGCAAAATAACTCGAACTCTTCATCAGCCATGCCTGCAAGGATTGAAAGAAAATTTAAATTAAATTAAGCATTTCATAATGGTCGTATACATGTAAGAAGTAAAAGATTGTTAATTTCATATAAATTTTAATAGTAATAACTTACATACACCATTATCTCTCAATCCACATTCCCTCGTTATGGTCTGATCGTATATAATCATGGACAGTCTCGACAGGGACTGCCGAAGATATACCTCTATCAGGTATATCTTGGGCGGATAACTATGTTTGGCAGTTTGTCAAATATTATATGTATATATATAAATCTTACCTCTGATAGACGATTTGCTGATGCTAAGACGGTTGAGGTCGGAAGCCAAAATAAAGTCGTAGTCCTGATGCATAAATGAAAAACGACAACATTAGAATTCATCAAAAAATCAAGGTTAAATGCTAGCTAAACCGCGGAAAAAATTCGACAGCATCTCCCTTATATTTCTAACATCTCCAAATCAGTTTTATCAAAGTCAAATTCGCACGCACCGTCTAGAACTGGTAACATACATAAACTTATCTTCTTCTACTGCAAATGAAGTTTATGACCTTCTCTGCAGTACTTCAGATTGAAGGACTGAAACTAGTCATTCTAGAACCATTAAAATACCTAAAATCATCTTATTCTTTCTGGTGGTTATAACAATAGCATTGTTGATTCCTGTCACAGCTTGTGAATCAAACAGTGAGCATCTGGCATAGCAGATTGAGCAGTTGAAAATGAGCTATTTTCAGGAATCGATAATATAATTGAACTTACTTTCTTTCCTGTGGCAGTTTTAAGTAGTAGCATTTTTAAAACTACAATATTATGTATTAATTGTAATACTAAATGCTAAGAATAAATAAATACAGAAGTTGACAGTTTGGTTTGCAAAATTACCATTACTAAGCACCGAAGTGGGCAAGTAGTGCACAAATCAGCCCACGAACTAGGTTGCAATTAACTGTGAA
>CM041776.1:313355921-313550921 GCA_023374045.1 Limonium bicolor | reverse complement strand
AAGAGGTTGGATCCGATTCCTGGCTTTTAATCTTTTCCACGGCCCAAACCCCTTAAATGGGTAGCATCCTGGATTAGTGAGCCACCTAAAGCCCGGTGATGGGACGGTGTAGTCCCTGCCCGGAGGTCACTACGACTTGACTTGAGTAAGTAAGTAAGTAAGTAAAGTATTGTATGAGTAACGGTCTTGGCTAGTGTAAGTCATTGACCTTGAGTAAAAGAGTAATGCGCACCCATTCTAACCTGGGTGTATAATGAAGCTAACAAGTATTGTGTATGTATTAGTGAAGTGTATTTCTGTAAAGGTAAGTATGAATGGTTGACTTGTATTGTCTTCCTTGTATGTATTGAAATGTGGGTATGTGTGCTTGCGAAGTATTGTAATATTATGAATGAAACATGTATGTATGTATGAGTAATTGAATTGCATGTATTCGACCAAGTGGTCGGCGTACCCTCGCTAGTACGCGGGGTATGCGGAAGTCATATGCAGCGTAAGCTGAGCCCCTTGGGGCACTGTTTTTAGTGTGCAGGTACCCGAAGCAGTTATGGTCACAGTAAGAGACCGGCAGCTATGCTTAGATGGCTAAGAATGAAATGTAGATAGTAGAAAATTGTATAAGGCTCGTAGCCTTGGTGTGGAACTGAACCAAGCGGTACACCATGTGTATTGGGAAAGCATGTAGTTTGTGAGGAATGGGTAGATGATAGACTCTTAAGGAGTGAGTATAGATTTGAGGAAATTATTGTATTCGGATTTGGATCTTAGAAAACTCGGTGTATTGTATTGTATTGTACTGTATTATGGAGTAATGTATGGAATGGAGCATTATAGTACTTGGTTGGTAATTGGAGTATGTATTGTAATTGTGTAGTACTCGGATATTCCGGTCCATCAGACCGATGCTGTATGTAGTAGTAGGCCTTGTTAGTCACGTGGGTGACTAACGGCATTGTATCACCCACCGTTGAGTAAGTAAGTATCCGCTGCGAAGGTATGTAAGTACGAGGTGATTGGACAGTAATGACGGTATTAGGGGGGGGGTGATTACAAATAAGTGTTATGTTATCAGAGCGAAGTATCGCTTTGATGACTGGAAATACCGAGTTTAGGAAATACCGAGTTAGGAATTAGAAGCTTAGGGCTAAGGGCTGAGTGATAGTGTTAGATATACGCTAGTTAGGAACCACCGGTGTGTACCGGATACCTACAATATCAGACCCGCCCACCGCATTCCCCATTGTATAACTTGGGAAAGAACGCCAGAGAAGGAAAGTCCTCTCATACTCGGGAAAACCCGATCTGGCAGAAGTGAGACACTTCTATAAGAGGAAAGAACCTGACATCTAGTAGATTCCAAGAATTGGAAGTCCCGGAGATGGTTCCCGGTTGAACAACAATACCCGCACTTAATAGCGGTAGAATGAGTACTTCGACCATAAGGAGGCTATAACTAACAACAGCATGGGGCGACATGCTTAGCAGTCGCGAAACCTGGCTAGTCAACCAGCAGCAGAAAAAGAAGCACTAAGCGTGCAGTAGAATGGAAAAGGAACAGTATCAAAACCCGAGACACAAGTCTATGGGACAACAATACCTAAATAATACCACCTACGGTATGCTAACTGACTAAGGACATAGTCGGGAGTGGTTAACTCCGAAACTGTAGTGCCAAGAGGTTATAATACCTGGCCGACATAGCTCAGACAACTACAAGAACATTCACGGGATATAATCCGACAGGACTACAGGAGTAGTGCCTGAACAAGCTAAGGCTCAGTAACCACAACAAGCGTGTGGGAACGAGCAACAAAGAGAAACACGAGGCGAACAAATAAGGATCTCCAAGGATTGGAGAGGAACCCCGATCAACGACAGCCACGCCAAGATCACTGAAAAGTTACCTAAAGGATCGAGTATCCCAAACATGAGGCAATAGATCAAAGAAAGAGTCAACAAGACTACCAATTACGAGTGGAAACCATACTGTGACCGGTATAGGTTTACCCAAAAACCACTAGTACCACGCACTTGCCACGGCAAGTGCAGTAGGAACAGGAACATGTAGAGGTACCCTAACACACCACAAGTACTTAGTAATGTACCGTGACCGCAATGAAGCGACTACAGGATCACACATCCTAAAACGGAGAGAATGAAAACTTGGAAAGGCCTGATGGCCCGACCATTGTACAAGGACATCCTAGTCAGCAAGAAGCTAGACTTGGTCAAGACCTCAGACATGGCTATGCCATGAAGAACTTCTTTTAACAATGAACCATTGTTTCAAGACCAAAAGTTTTTCTTTCAAAACCACAACTTTTCTTTTAAACCTTGGATTTTAAAACCAAACCAACAAAATTATGGTGAGTATCATAGAGTGATACAAGAGGAGTTGACAATAGAATACTTCACCTAGGCGTGTGATGAACACTACGAGTGTACCCAAATATGGGATGTGGGACGACCGCACTCCGAAGGAGCTTGCGGGCCTGACAAATAGTCGGGTAAGTGGTAACGTACCAATAAGGTACCCCACATATGTATACATGTAGTGCACGAAACACGGGAAGTAGTCAGCTCCGTTCTACGGACCATGAGTAAGTACAAACCAGAACAGCTGGACGCTACGGACGATCAAGGAGAAGGAACTCAGCTAAGAAATAAGTATAAAGAACTCAGAGAACCCATCTGAAGATAAGGGATGAGGATTAGGAAGTGCAAAGAGCACAGACTAGTAAGCATAAACATTGGACATGTCTCAAAGACCTCAAGCAAATACATGACAACTGGAAGGGATACCCAGCCTAAACACAGCAAGGCAAAGGCCTAATGTGAACACCACAATGTTCAACAAACGAGACGGAGTTCCCAAGAGCAATCACAAGATTACCACGAAGCAAAATTCATCGTTGGAGAAGGTATTAAACCTAGTCTAAAACACTAGGAGAAAGTATAAACAGTCTACCCAAGAATGGGAGACGTCATAACCCAAAAAGGGATAACTCAAATATGATACCACAAGGCAGTATGGTGGACACAACATATCATAAACACTAGCTGGATGTAATGGCGTAACCAACAACACCCAGGAGCAATCCGTGAAGGGTATCTGGTTAACAACAGTCGAACAAGCGTCATGATAAGAGTGTGGAAGCTGGAATGCATACTCGGTTAGGACACCGAAGGGATTTCACTTAACAAGAAATACTCTAAATCACAAAAGGCACTAATTAGTACCGGAATACCTAAAGGCCTCCTATGAACGGAAGCGTGATGCCACGACTTACCGTGGAGCCCAGTAAATACCTCCAACCCTAATATGGTATACAAGGAGTGGAAACATGTATAAGCAGCCCACAAGGAGCATAGCTTGCAGCAACAAGCATCAAAAGCCAAGAACCCATTTACGTCATGTAGACTTAAACGGTTGCAAAACCACATTATATTATGACAAGACTTGCCAGAAATGGTCCCATAAGGGAAGAGATATTATTTCATATGACAAATAAATCGCCAACTGAACTACCCAATTTGAGCTCAACATAATGAGTGGCTTGGAGTAATGGCTACCTCAGTGTCACTGTCACTAGAGCATCAGTATAGTATACAGTTGACGAAGCCTTTAATTGCCCTTCATGCCTTCTGTAGGAATGGTAACACAGAGGCATAGGAATCGTGATAATGCCAACATTGGCCTAGTCCACACTTGGACACTACGAGAAACCCGAGGGAAGACACCTCTTGTTAACCAAAGATCACCAATGCGATGATGATGTGAACCCTTAGGAAAGGCTTCCATCTACAATAACAATAAAGTTTGTGCATGTAGCTATTGCCAAGAGGCAATCGAATAAGAAAATGAGATTTCCAAACCACTACGCCTAGAAAGAGGCTTTGAGAACAACTGTGAAACTGAAGAAGAGTCGGTTGAGAAGCAAACACAGGATGTGTATAAGGTGAATTGTAGAAGCACATCGCTTACAGAGCATAGAGACTCGAAGGAGTAAGTATACTCCATACGTAACCAAGAATATGGCGAACCATTGTATGAATACTAACATAGAAAACATTGTCAGGAGACTTATGAGTGGAAATAAACCCCTCAACAAGAACCTTCACGTACTAGTGATGAAATACCCTCCAATTGGAGAACGGGACCAGAAAACCCTTGAAGTTTCTTGGGATGTCCCGGTGATGTATATGCAAAAGTAAAACCGCACAGCTAGACCTTATATCCAATGCCAAGATTTGGAAGACATTAATTGTCAGAAAACAATCAATGTGAATGCACACTGGACACCACGAATGACCAACGCTCAAGAGAGCTTATCAACCAAGATATTTGGCAAATGATATCATAAATGATGAAGTAATGTGAGGTAAGCTAACCTACACATGAAACCTAAATGGCAATAAAACATCTCCACATTGAGAAGATAGTAATATTGCGGTATGCTACGACAACCTTCATACACACGAACATAGGAAACCCTCAGTGTATTCACATCATAAGGGAATGGTGCCAACGACAATGGCAATGAGTAAAGATAAGCTACCACAGTAATGGAGACCGTAAAGATGATGTTGTATAACGAGTAAGAATATGGTGCGCAACAAGCGACCACTATGAGGAAGTAGTTAGACAATGATACGGAGTTGTAAACACGAGATGACAGGCACAAGTATTTATTCCTATTGCGATCACATAAGTGATTTACTGCCAAGCGTTTACGCCTCGGCACTCTGTATGACTGAGTGTTTTGGTATTGTACTTGGGTAGCTAATGATCAAGTGGGATAGCTAGGAATGTAGGAAATGTAAATCATAGTAAATCCTTCGTTTCACCAACGATCAGGGCAGTAGCTAGTTAAGCAAAAGCTTAGAAACAAACCGTGCGGCCTAAGGCCACATAAGCACGAAGAGTGTAAAACACACTAACAATCACAAGATGTGAACTTAAGAAAGTCACTAGGACCGATGCATAGAAAATGCAAGGCCATACAAGTAAAGAACACTTGTACTGAACCAGAGAAACTGGTATAATTTAGAAGCTATTGACACCAGAGGAAGCACTACAACCAATTAGTGACTTACCCTCACCCGACAATAAGTCGGAGGAACTTGGCGAATAATCGTGGGAGTACGAATAATATGTATAATAGATTGCCAGAGAACTGGTTATAAATCTAAACCTATCAAGTTAAAGCATGGTAAAAGAATACCACACTTGTTAGTGAACCTTATTTCCACAATTGAGGGATAAAAAGGCGATGAGTAGAAAATCTAGGATAACCAAAGAGCGAATTAAGCACTAAGGTTATCAGGGTCGCGCAGCAAAAGCTAGTGGGCCCTAGCTAAGAGGTTTAACACACCTAGTAAGTATGAGAGAATTGCTATCAATGCCTTGAAGCCTAATAGGCTAGAACCGAATTAATTATGAGTTAAATAAACTCATATAGGAATTCTTGGTACAAGGACTAAACCATTAGTATGGTTAAGACCCCTTTGACCAGAGTACATTATATAATAGACCGTACAAAAGCTAAAATGCTTCAGAGTGCCCTAATTGAATGAACCAATGTTCAATAATAACATATGGTAGATTACGTGGGCGTAATCCCTTTTAAGGGGGGTAGAGCGAAAACCGCTTAATGTAAGTTTCACGAATAAAACACATAAACCATAATGTGCATAACACAAATGAGAATCGAATTGTTGATTGGTACTTATGTTAAATAAACATATGTATGCATTCATATTGTAATTGTGGTAATTAGGCACGAGAGATGCAAATACCATAGCATGAGTCGGTATAGAACCGATGTAGAACCTAGAGGAAATTGAGTTCCCTAGGTGATTTTTTTGGAGACAATTGAGAATGAGTAGTGGACGGATCTCCACAAGTATCGTATCCCTTAAAGAAATAGTACGAATGATTGAGAGTAGTTGATGAACGGAGTCCATAAGTAGTGTATTCCTAGGTAGGTCATTGGAAGAAAATTGAGGACGACTAAATTCTTCAAGTATTGTAATTCTTAGCTAGATTATTGGAGACGATGGAGATTAATGGATGAGAGTAGCAAAAGGCGGTGAAATGAGGTCGTAGGCATTGAATCTCGAAGTAAAGTATTTGGGAAGTAGATTGAGAA
This sequence comes from Limonium bicolor, assembly GCA_023374045.1. NCBI lineage: Eukaryota > Viridiplantae > Streptophyta > Magnoliopsida > Caryophyllales > Plumbaginaceae > Limonium > Limonium bicolor. The sequence continues at coordinate 313,544,769 of CM041776.1, read as the reverse complement.
TGATTGATGGACCGAATTCCATCCTTTGGAGTTGTATGAATTTGTAATTATGACTAGGAAGAGTAAAAAGATAGGGAATGAAAATAATTGAATTATTTGATTGTTTGAAACTGATGTGGGAAGTCGAACTTGATCCTGATCAAATCAAGGGAAACCGAACACAAATTGGGGTGGAGAGATAGTTCAACACTAATGCTGATCACATTAGGGTCGAATGATTCTTGAAGCTCCCCTTAAGTGGTCACAAGAATCACACATAGGATTTAAGTAATGAATATAAATTGGAATTTGGAGATGTGTGTTTTAGAAAAATTTCTAATTAGTGGTTGCGAAAGGATTTCCCTTAGACTGTAGAATGAGGATCGTTAGAAGCTTATACCGGAGAACGAAGGTAGTGTATCATGTTGTATTGTTCCAAGGGCAGCGGGAAATAGAGGAGTCTTGTGTCTAGATGACCTGAGTGCCTGCGGGATTGTAGTGTGTATTGCATTTCTTTGGGGATAGCTTTGCACTGTATGTATGTATAAACCTTGTAATATGGAACCAGATGGTTGGATGTAATGCGGATTGGAGTAATTATTGTACATTTGCATGGTATGGTATGTAGAGACCATGAGTAATGGTTTGGGAATTGTAAGGAGGAGGAATGTATGACTTTGGCATTAGACATGTATGAAGGAGTAAGTATCGTAATCCTATAACCTTGAGCAACTTTGAGGGCAAAGTTTCTTAAGGGGGGAAGATTGAAATACCCTGAACTTAAATATAGTGATTAAGGTTATTCTAATACGTATTTAAGGACCTAATAACGCCAAAGTAATATCGGTGAGGAAAAATAAATCCAAAAGAAATAAAGAAACGCTTAAAAAGCGAAAAACGCTAAACAAGCGTTATATAACCATAGGAGGTACGGGACCTCGGTTAGTGTATTATGTGGATTCCTAAGGCTTAATAAGGCCAAAAGAATATATGGGAACAACTCCCGAAGAAAACGGACCCAAATAATGTATTAAAACGCTAATAGAGCTTTAGCGCACGTTTTTCGAGGAAACCCGAAATCATGACTTTGAGTGGTCAAATGAACCCGTAAAAATTATAAATCATTAAATAACAATAATTAAGCATTAATGGAAGCTTAATAACCAATAAAATTAAGGAAATGAGAAAATTCCGGAAAACGAGCCCGGTTAGTGAATAGTACCAAAACTGGGTAAATTAACGAGCGTTTTCTGTAAAGGACGAAAAATGCTCCAACTAGTATTAATGTGTGGGGCCGATTTTAATAAGTCAAAAGCTCTCTCTCTCTCTCTCTCTCACACACACACACACTAGACTAGTTTATTATTTAACAAGTCAAAAAGTAAAAAGAAGAAAAGTAAAAAAAAAAAACAACTTACACCCCCTCTCTCCTCTCATTTCTCTTTCCCTCTTTTATCTTTCTTCCTCACCCCTCCTCCCAGCCAATTTCTGCCCCCTCTCTCTGGTTGGGGCAATTTTTGAAGCTCTTCAAAGCTTCCATGGCTTCTTCATCTTTCCAAGCATGCTTCATCTCCATTTGAACTCCAAATGCAAAACTAACTACATATTCTTGATCCCCTCATCATTCTCCACACTTCCCTCTTTTTAGAATTTCAAAATTAGGAAGTTCATCTCCATGGGTTTTCCCCCTTCAAAGAGAAAATATCATCAATGTGTAGCTTGGAGTCTCCTCTCTCTATTAAAGTAAAAATCTCCATGAAAAACTCAAGTTTCCTTCATCATTCTTTGTAGCCGATTTTTACCCCCTTTGTAATGCTCTATTTTTCTCTCTCATTTGAGCATAATTCCAACCTTGCAATGGTGGTGGGATCACCTTCTTGAACCAAGGGCTAAAACCCCTCTTAAAAGACTCCTAAGGTAAACCCTAGAATTTGTGTTTTAAGCACTTCAATGAATTAGTATTAATCTAAGGGTTAGTATGTTAATTACACTTATTTTGTGTTCATTGGGTGATGGGAATGGAGTTTGGCAACTCCATTCCCCATATGACCGATTTGTGCAAGAAAGAAAGAAGGAGGAGAATTGGAAAAGAAAGAAGGGAATATGGGCTTAAGGTAAGAGCTCCTTCTTAATGCTAAATTTTAATGCATTAGAGTAATGGGAATAAGTAAACTACTTAAAGAACCCAAATATTGTATTAGTATGGTAGCTTATGGAAGTTTGAGTATTTGTGAACTAGTATTTGAATTGAAGGCCTTGGAGCCAAGTAAATTGTGTATGTGTATTGGTGTTGTGGATTGAGGAAATATTGATGAATTGATATTGTTTTGAGTGCTGGTAGGACCCTTGTATGGGTGTGGCTAGAATAGGAATGATTTTGGTGATAGTGGTTGTATGTGGATACGTTAGAATTGTAGGTAAACTATGGCAAAATTTTAGTAGGAAATGTGTATTTATGGATGACTTGGTGAATGAGAGAACCAAGGTGTGTATTGGAATGAGTAGGGATGTTTAGTAACCATGGAGTAGTAGTAGTAGTAGTAGTATGAGAATACTAGGGTGTAAAATCTGTAGCAAAGAGTGTTAAAATGCATTGGAGAAGTTAGGAGGAAATAGTGTGTAAGACTTAGGAAAATGAGTGTTGGACTTGTGGATTGATAGTGTAGTTGCTTGGAAATGGATTGGAATGGTAAAATGGAATTAGAACAAAGTGTAAAATGCAAAGAGAAGTGTAAGAATGCACAAGTGTGCAAAGTGTGAAAATGAGAATGGAAATTTATAGAATTTAAGCAAGAAGTTGAGTAAGCATTGGACCATGGATTTAAGGAGTTCTAAGGAGTCTTTTAGTGTGTTTAATTAGTGTTAAAACATGTGGGAATGTATTGGTAGAGGTGGGGAAAACAATGGGAAAGTATAGAACTGAAAACAGATTTTAAAACAAAAGTACTGGGCCGGACCGACCTTGGGACCGGACTTGCAAGGTCGGTCGGCCTGAAATTTTCCCGTAATGTAACTCACTGGAATAGACTGACCTTGGGACCGACCTTGTCCAGGGTCGGTCGAGTCCAGAATCTCGAACCCAGAACACACTGGAATGGACCGACCTTAGGACCGGACTTGCAAGGTCGGTCGGGCCTGAATTTTTCCAGCGTATTAACCTACTGACTTCGACCGACCCTGGGTCCGACCCTGGGTAAGGTCGGTCGAGTCAAAACAAGTTTAAGAAAGTAGTGAGTACAAGAACATTAAGTTAAACCGAAATAACGGGATAACGGGGTAATTAAGTACTGGAGTAGTAATCACGTATGTGCTGTAATGCTTAGTATTAATAGAAACATTTGGCATGTAGTCATTGGTTCGAGAATAAGATTCGAGGAACAAGTGTGAACCAAGGAACAAGGGAACACCCGATGAAGTAAATCCCGGTGAAAGGTATGATTTCTTCATGCTCTGTATCCTAACCTGGTTACCACGATTTGTGTGCTTATTTGATCACCTAAATATGATAAATGCATGAATCGGACTTTATCGCACCTACTTGTGCTTGTTATACATTGTTCCTGATATATTTGTCTTGAACATTTAGTTTGTATAATTCATGAAATGAATGGATGAAGATGGAGTGTGTATGTACCTCGTAGTGTACTTGTGCAATGTATTATACCTTGGTATGGATGTGTATGTGTGTAATGTGTATATTGTGTGGTATGGATGTGATGACTTCTACTAATTCCTAACTCCTAACGTAAGTATTGAGTAAATTGGAATGAGTAGAAGTCCGATATAGTTTCGGCCACCCGTGAGGATGAGGAGACACAAGAGGTTGGATCCGATTCCTGGCTTTTAATCTTTTCCACAGCCCAAACCCCTTAAATGGGTAGCATCCTGGATTAGTGAGCCACCTAAAGCCCGGTGGTGGGACGGTGTAGTCCCTTCCCGGAGGTCACTACGACTTGTCTTGAGTAAGTAAGTAAGTAAGTAAAGTATTGTATGAGTAACGGTCTTGGCAAGTGTAAGTCATTGACCTTAAGTAAAAGAGTAATGCGCACCCATTCTAACCCGGGTGTATAATGAAGCTAACAAGTATTGTGTATGTATTGGTGAAGTGTATTTCTGTAAAGGTAAGTATGAATGGTTGACTTGTATTGTCTTCCTTGTATGTATTGAAATGTATGTATGTGTGCTTGCGAAGTATTGTAATATTATGAATGAAGCATGTATGTATGTATGTATGTATGAGTAATTGAATTGCATGTATTCGACCAAGTGGTCGGCGTACCCTCGCTAGTACGCGGGGTATGCGGAAGTCATATGCAGCGTAAGCTGAGCCTCTTGGGGCACTGTTTTTAGTGTGCAGGTACCCGAAGCAGTTATGGTCACAATAAGAGACCGGCAGCTATGCTTAGATGGCTAAGATTGAAATGTAGATAGTAGAAAATTGTATAAGGCTCGTAGCCTTGGTGTAGAACTGAACCAAGCGGTACACCATGTGTATTCGGAAAGCATGTAGTTTGTGAGGAATGGGTAGATGATAGACTCTTAAGGAGTAAGTATAGATTTGAGGAAATTATTGTATTCAGATTTGGATCTTAGAAAACTCGGTGTATTGTATTGTACTGTATTATGGAGTAATGTATGGAATGGAGCATTTTAGTACTTGGTTGGTAACTGGAGTATGTATTGTAATTGTGTAGTACTCGGATATTCCGGTCCATCAGACCGATGTTGTATGTAGTAGTAGGCCTTGTTAGTCACATGGGTGACTAACGACATTGTATCACCCACCGTTGAGTAAGTAAGTATCCGCTGCGAAGGTATGTAAGTACGAGGTGATTGGACAGTAATAACGGTATTAGCGGTAGGGGTGTTACAACATCATAGTTATTGTCATCTTTTCTATAACATTGATGGAAATGATTATAAAAAGTTGTGTACATGTTTCCAATCATTAGTGAAAACGTTTATAAGCTATCATGGATACGTAAACCAAGGTTAATGAATATGTAAAATCGATTTTAACAATTTAGTTTATCATTTCCAAACGTTTATAGACTTCAAATTATCAATCAATTATAAGAGAGATGGAAACTATTATAGAAGATGTGTACATGGTTCTAACGATCAATGGAAACGTTTATAAGTTATAGTGGATACGTAAAAACCAAGATTAGTGAATGTGTTAAATCAAATTCAACAACTCAATTTATCATTTCTAAACATTTATAACCTTCATGTTTATCAATTAATCAAGCTTTGTATACTAATAAATGCTAAGAAAAATATTCTTATGCACTATGATTCGATAAGAACAACAACAAAAAAGACATCACAGTTAGTGTTATCTTTTCTATAACATTGATGGAAATGATTATATAAGGTTGTGTACATATTTCCAGTCATTAGTGGAAATATTTATAAGCTATCATGGATACGTAAACCAAGGTTAATGAATATGTAAAATCAAATTTAACAATTTAGTTTATCGTTTCCAAACGTTTATAGCCTACAGATTTATCAATCAATTATAAGAGAGATGGAAACTATTATAGAAGATGTGTACATGGTTCTAATGATCAGTGGAAATGTTTATAAGTTATTGTGAATACGTAAAAACCACTACTAAACCCACTAACTCAACAAATTTTTAGGGTTTGTGGTTTAGAGCTTAGGGTCTTTAGGCCCTAAACCCACTACTAAACCATAAAAATGCCTTTGATGTTCTTAGCATTCCTAGGGTGGTTTTTAGGGTGTTTGGGGGGCAGGGTAGTCTTTTTGGCATTAGTTCTACACTTTATATCGTTGTTACAGACTCGACAGGTTTTTAGGGTTTGTGGTTTAGGGTCGTTAGACCCTAAGCCATGCACTACAAACCCTAAAAATGTCTTCGACGTTTTTAGCATTCCTAGGGTGGTTTTTAGGGTGTTTGGGGGGTAGAATAATCTGTTTGGCATTAGTTATACACTTTATATTGTCGTTACTAACTCGACATATTTTTAGGGTTTGTGGTTTAGGGTACACCTTACACTACAAACCCTACAAATGCCTTCAACATTTTTTAGCTTGCCTATGATGGTTTTTAGGGTGTGCTGTGTAGGGTAATCTTTATGAAGTCAAGGGTTCCACAATAATTTATTAACGTTTCCAATGATGATTAAAAACATTTCCACAACCTTATGTAACCGTTTCCATCACTATTATAATAAAGAAGACACTAACTGTTATATATATTTTTTCTTGACCGTTCTCATTGAATTATTATGTATAAGAATTTTTTTCTTAGCATTTATCTTTTCAAAAAGATTGAGTGACGGATAAACTGAAGGTTGTAAACTTTGGAAACGATAAACTGGGTTGTTGGAGTCGATTTTACATACTCATTAGCCTTGGTTTTAACGTATTCATGATAATTTATAAACGTTTCCACCGATGATTAGAAACATTTCCATAACCTTTTATAATCATTTCCATTACAATTGTAAAAAAAATGACACGAATTGTTATATATTATCTCCCCTTAGTCATTCTCATCAAATCATTGTGTATAATAATATTTATTAGTATTTATCAATTATAAAGCTTGAGTGATTGATTAAATTGAAGGCTATAAACATTTGGAAACGATAATCTGAGTTGTTGAAGTCAATTTTACGTATCCATTTAACCTTTGGTTTTGCATATCCATGATAATTTATATACGTTTCCATTGCTGATTAGAAACATGTACACAATGTTATATGATAGATTCCACCACTATAATGGAAAATATGATACTTACTATTATATATATTTATGTATATATAGCTCTACTTCAAACCCTAAAATAAGCCTTCAGAATTTTAACTTTCCTAGCGTGGTTTTTAGGGTGTGTTTTAGGGTAATTTTTTTAAAAAAACTCATTATATATTTCATATTGTCGTCACTAACTTGACAACAACCCTAAACCCTCCACTACAAACACTAAAATAAGCCTTTGACGTTTTAACTATTTTAGGGTGGTTTTTAGAGTGTCTGGTTTATAGAGTAATCTCTTTTTAACTCATTCTATATACTATCGCACTAACTCGACAAATTTTTAGGATTTGTGGTTTAGAGCTTTATTAGGGTCTTTAGACCCTAAACCCACTACTAAACCATAAAATAAGTCTTCAACGTTTTATAGTTTGTAGGATGCTTTTTAGGGTGTGCGGTATAGGGTAACTTGTTTTAACTAATTTTATACTTTATAATGTTGTCATTAACTCGTCAAATTTTAAGTGTTTGTGGTTTAGGGTCGTTAGCTGATGCAATTGAATGTTGAGACCGTAAGCTGTATTTTGCTTCTTCTTTTTTTTTTTAAATTTTCTATTTTGACAAATTTTATATTTTGATAGATAAATTGTTATAAACTATTTGATTTAATTTTTTCATATAATTGAACTTGGTTTAACTTAATTCAGTTTGATTAATTTATTTATATTTAAATTATTGTATACTCAATTTTGTGTATACATATGAAAATGACACATACTAATAAATTAAGAAAATATTAGTCAAATGTATATATGTATGTAGTCATATGAATATTTGTATATGTATATTTAGTGACTTATTTTATATTTAGGGTAACACCATTATCTTGTTAAATGATTGTAAAAAAAATGTTATAAAAAAGTCATCTTAAATGTTTAGAACACCGGGTGTTAAAATAACATTTCATTTTCGTACCGTACAGCATCTTTAAAAAAAAAAGATAAGTAATCCACATTTGCATCGTTCATAAACCAGTAGATAAGATTAGAATCTTTTATCTAAACAGGGATGGCCTGGATGTTGTCCGTCTGGGAGGGAAATACACATTCCGTGACGAAATCCCCGCCCGTGGTAGTGGCTACATTGTGATGCGTTCCCCAAAGTTCTTACGTTGTTGAAATCAAGTTAAAGCCATTACGTGGATTTTTTTTTTGAAAAGAAAAGCCATTACGTGGATTAATATGAGAATTCAGGTGTTTCGGCACATATACGGCACGAGGAAAATTTCCGGTCAAAGGTTGCTTAAGCAACTCATTTCCCCGATGTATGTCTTTTCTCCCGTAATTACATCGTAGGTGTAATTTTAATTTTTTTCTGAGTTGAAAGTGCACAATAGAAGTCAGTCTGTCGGCTGACTTACCTCTATTGTGCGCCTCCGGTGCATCTTTTTTTTTTATTTCTCCTTTGTTAAGGAGGCGTACACTGCAAATCAGTCGGTCGGGAGGCTGAAAAAACCTAGCGCACAGATAATACACGCTACTCATCTTCATCTTCTTCTTCCCCATTCTCTTCTTCCGCCGCGCACGTCTCCTTCCCCTTTCCTTCCTGTCGAACCATTTCTCCCCATTCTTTTATCCTTCTTCCTGTCCAAACCCCTTCCAAATTTCCAGTTTCCAAGTGTTCCCCCCTCCATTCCCCTCTCGTCCGCAGTTGTCCACAACCATTCTCCACACCCACAACCAGTCCACCTCCCCATCTGTTGATAAATCGATTTTGAAGAAACCATGAATCCGGGACATTATCAAGTGTTTGATGTGCAGGGACCGGCCGAGAATCAACCGTTTGGCTTGTAGACGACCCACATTTCTGCAGCTTATGCATCTACGAATGAGGTTAGTTTTTTTTGAATTAGTATATTTTTTAGTGTTAAGTACTTAATATTTGTGTTATATTTATAGTTATTGATTATATGCTAGAGATTGTGAATTATTTGAGTGAAATTATAATGTAGCTTCATAAACTATAATCTAACTTTATAACTAGAATGTAAAGATGGTCAACATTGTAGTTATCTAATTATAATGTAGTTTTGTAATTATAAATTTATTTTATTAATCGTATTATAGTTTTATAATTAGAATGTAGAGATGATTAACATTGTAGTTTATTTAATTAGAATGTAGCTTTATAATAATAAACTATATATTTTTCATTAATTATAATGTAGCTTTATAATTATAAATATATTTCATTAATTAGAATGTAGGTTTATAAATATAAATGTAATTCGTTAATTATATTGTAGCTTTATAATTGTAATCTAACTTCTTTATAATTATAATGTAGACATGATTAACATTGTAGTTTATTTAATTAGAATGTAGCTTTATAATTATTAATATATTTCGTTAAATATAATGAAACTTTATAATTGTAATCTAACTTTATAATTAGAATTACGAGTTGATTAACATTGTAGTTTATTTAATTACAATGTAAGTTTATAATTATAGATGTAATTCGTTCATTATATTGTAGCTTTATAATTGTAATCTAACTTCTTTATAATTATAATGTAGACATGATTAACATTGTAGTTTATTTAATTAGAATGTAGCTTTACAATTATTAATATATTTCGTTAAATATAATGTAGCTTTATAATTGTAATCTAATTTTATAATTAAAATTACGAGTTGATTAACATTGTAGTTTATTTAATTAGAATGTAGGTTTATAATTATAAATGTAATTCATTAATTATATTGTAGCTTTATAATTATAATCTAACTTTGTAATTAGAATGTGGAGATGAGTAACCCAAAAAGTTTATTTAATTAGAATGTAGCTTTCTAATGTTATAGAAATATATTTTTCATTAATTATAATGTAGCTTTATAATTATAAATATAATTGGTTAATTATATCGTATCTTTATAATAATAATCTAACCTTGATATTAGAATGTAGCTTTATAATGTAGTTTTATAATTATAAATGTAATTCGTTAGTTATATTGTAGCTTTATAATTATAATCTTACTTCTTTATAATTATAATGTAGACATGACTAACAATGTAGTTTATTAAATTAGAATGTAGGTTTATAATTATAAATGTAATTCGTTAACTATATTGTAGCTTTATAATTATAATCTAACTTTGTAATTAGAATGTGGAGATGAGTAACATTGTTGTTTATTTAATTAGAATGTAGGTTTATAATTACAAATGTAATTCGTTAAATATATTGTAGCTTTATAATTATAATCTAACTTTGTAATTAGAATGTGGAGATGAGTAACCCAAAACGTTTATTTAATTAGAATGTAGCTTTCTAATGTTATAGAAATATATTTTTCGTTAATTATAATGTAGCTTTATAATTATAATTATAAATATAATTTGTTAATTATATCGTATCTTTATAATAATAATCTAACCTTGATATTATAATGTAGCTTTATAATGTAGTTTTATAATTATAAATGTAATTCATTAATTATATTGTAGCTTTATAATTATAATCTAACTTCTTTATAATTATAATGTATACATGATTAACATTGTAGTTTATTTAACTAGAATGTAGCTTTACAATTATTAATATATTTCGTTAAATATAATGTAGCTTTATAATTGTAATCTAACTTTATAATTAGAATTATGAGTTGATTAACATTGTAGTTTATTTAATTAGAATGTAGGTTTATAATTGTAACACCCCTACCATTAATGTTGTGCTTACCGTCCAATCTCCTTACACATCAGATACACGCAGCGGATACATACTTACCTAATGAGGGTGATACAATGCCGTTAGTCACCCACGTGACTAACAAGGCTACTGCTACTACATACAGCATCGGTCTGATGGACCGGAATCCCGAGTATTACATATCTACCATACACACTCCGTATACCAATAAATGCTACAATCTTCCATTCGATACAATACTTCAAATACAATACAATATAATCCACATACCGAGTTTACTAAGATCCTTATACAAGTATACTACCTCTTCCAAGTTCATATGTACCCACTACGAGACTACTTACTACCCGTTCCTCACAAGCTACTTGCTTCTAAATTCAAGGGTGTGCCTCCGGTCTCATACCTTGACCACACCCGCTTCGGTACCTGCACACTAAAAACGTTCCCCCGAAGGGGTCAGCTTTCGCCGAGCATGATAACCGCATACCCCGCGTACTAATGAGGGTACGTCGACCACTTGGTCGAATACATGCGGTTGATTTCATTCGAACATACATGCATACATGCTCTTATACATAATATTACAATACATTACGCAAGACATACACACATACATACACTTCATTACATACACGAAGTACAACATAAACCATTCAATACATACTTACCTTTTTCGGAATTACACATACACATTACATACACAATATACAATACTTGTTAGCTTCATTGGTCCACCCGGGTTAATCGGGTGGAGATTACTCTTTTACTCGTTATTTCATACATACACATACATACTCATACTCATACTCATACTTACTTACTCTTACTCTTACTCATGTTAAGTCGTCGGGACCTCCGGCCCTGGGGACTACTCCGTCCCACCTCCGAGATTTACTTGACTCACCAATCCGGGATGCTACCCATTTATGGGATTTGGGCCGCGGACCAGTTTAAGAGTCAGGAATTGCAGCCAACCTCTTGTGACTCCGCATCCTCACGCGTGGCCGAAGCTATATCGGACTTCTACTCATTCCAATTTACTCACTTAAGTTAGGAGTTAGGTAGTTAGGAATTAGCAGAAGTCATTCATACAAGTCACATACACAACTACAATGCTCAATACTCATTTATACAATATACAATACTTAAGTACAATACAAGATTCGAGTACCATTCATCATCATTCATATATTTCATGAATTATACAAACTATTGTTCAAGACAAATATCGAGAACAATGTAAACAAGCACAAGTAAGTGCAATATAATCCGATTCATGCATTTATCTTATTAGGTGATCAAATAAGCACACAAATCGGGGTAACCAGATTAGGATACAGGGCATGAAGAAATCATACCTTTCACCGTTGTACTTGTATCCCAACGTTCCTCCGGTGTTCACAAATCAAATCCTATTATACATACATACAGTTGAATGATTAATCTATCTATCATTAACTTAACCCGATTACTCTTACGTTTACTAATCCATACTTACTAAGTCTTGCATTACAATACTTATATTTTATTTACTTACTCCTAATTACTTAACAATGGTTTACTTACATATATATGCACATATGTATAGGTGGGTATACATATACATATATATACTTATCATAGTCTTATAGTTTTTTTCTTCTTTTTTTTTTGTAAGTTTTGACTCGACCGACCTTACCCAGGGTCGGTCCCAAGGTCGGTCGAAGTCAGTAAGAAATTATGCTGGGAAATTACAGGGCCGACCGACCTTGCAAGTCCGGTCCCAAGGTAGGTCCATTCGAGTGAGTTACTTAACGGAAAATTTTAGCCCGACCGACCTTGCAAGTCCGGTCGCAAGGTCGGTCCATTCCAGGAGCTTACAAGACGGAAAATTTTTGAGTCGACCGACCTTGCAAGTCCGGTCGCAAGGTCGGTCCATTCCAGTAGGTTACAGACGGGAGAATTTTTCTGGTCCGACCGAACATGCAAGTCCGGTCGCAAGTTCGGTCCATTCCAGAAGCTTTCCCGTCTTTGTAGATCTGGGCTCGACCGACCTTGCAAGTTCAGTCCTAAGGTCGGTCCGGCCCAGTATTTGCATTTTAATTTCTGTTTTCAGTTCTAGACTTTACCCATTGCTTCCCCAATCTTCCTACATATAATCCCACATGTTTAGACACTACTTAGGCCCTCCAAATTGCCTTAGTTCGTCCCCCAAATTTCTTACTCATTTCTAAATCCACATACACAATTTCTCACACTTTCTTTCAACACTTACAATAGTTTTCTTTCCTCTTATGCTATTGATTTTCATACCCTATTCTACCATCCATTACTTCTCAACCAATGCCACCATTAGCATTCCAAATACATTTCCAAGCCATTGCAATACCTATACCCAAGTCCAACACTCTTTTTACCAATTCTTGCACACTAATCTTTCCTAACTTCTCCAATGCATGTTAATACACCTTGCTACAGATTTTGTACTTCTTACTTCTCATACTACCACTACCATTCTATAGCTACTAAACATCTGTACTAACTCCAATACACACCTTGGTTTTCCCATTTACCAAGTCATCCATACATATACATATTCCTACCCAAATTTGGCCATAGTTCATCTACTTTTCTTTCTTGGCCACACATACCAAATCTCACCAAATTCATTCCTAATCTAGCCACACCCATACAAGGGTCCTACCAGCAATTAAGTAAATATAAATCCATCCCAATACACCAATACTCCATCAAACATCAATACCAATACTCATACACAATATACTTGTCTCTAAGGCCTACAATTTACTTACTAGTTCCCTAATACTCAAAACTTCATAAACTCCAATACTAATACCATAGTTTAGGTTCTTTTAAATTGGTTACCCATTCCCATTACTCTAATACATTAAATCTTAACCTTAGGAGAGAGCCCTTACCTTGAGCTTACAATTCCTTCATTCCTTTTCCACTTCTCCTCTTCTCTTCCTTGTACAATTTGATTTTGTGGGGAATGGAGTTGCCAAACTCCATTCCCATCACCCAAAGCATACAAAACAAGTATAATTAATATACTAACCCTTAGATTTATACTAACTCATTGAGATGTTTTAAACAAATTTCTAGGGTTTACCTTTTGAAGCTTTTAGGAGGGGTTTTAGCCCTTGGTTCAAGAAGGTGTTCTCACCACCATTGGAGGGTTGAAACAAAGCTCCAAAACAAGAGGAAAAACAAGGTGAGAGAGAGAGGAAAAATCGGTTATACCCAAGAGACGGAGAAAAGTGGGGTCTTTCATGGAGATTCTTACCTTGTTGGAAAGAGGAGACTCCAAGCTTTACATTGGTGCCATTTTCTCTTTGAATGGGGAAAACCCATGGAGATGAACTTCCTAATTTTTGGATTTTGAAAAGAGAGAAGTGTAGAGGATGATGAGGGGATTACAAATATGTAATTATTTTTGTGATTGGAGCTCACATGGAGGTAGAGCATGGGAGAGAAGTGGGAGTTGCCATTGTTGTTGTTGGGGGAGCTCCAAAATCGCAGCCCAAGGGAGGAGGAGGAGGAGGAAGAGGGAGAGTATGATGGAGGGGGAAGAGGAAAGAGAGAGGTGAGTGAAAATGTGAGAGTGAGGTGAGAGGGAAGGGAAATAAAGTAGTTTTTACTTTATTGCTTTTTGGCTCTCTTATTAGTTAGCTAGTTACATGTGTGTGTGAGGGAGTTATTTGACTGATAAAAACCAGCCCCCTACAGTTTTATTAGCTGGAGCGTTTTTCGTCTTTTACAGAAAACGCTCGTTATTTTACCCGGTTTAGGTACTGTTCACTAACCGGGCCCGTTTTCTGGAATTTTCTCGTTTCTTTATTTTTATTAGTTATTAAGCTTCCATAAATGCTTAATAATATTTATAATGACTTATAATTTTTACGGGTTCGTTTGACCACTTAAAATCATGTTTTCGGGTCTTCTCGAAAAACGTGCGTTAAAGCTCTATTAGCGTTTTAATACATTATTTGGATCCGTTTTCTTCGGGATTTGTTCCCATATATTATTTAGGTCTTATTAAACCTTTAGGATCCGTATAATACGCTGACCGAGTCCTCATACCTCCTATGGTCATTTAACGCTTATTTAGCGTTTTTCGCCTTTTAAGCGTTTCTTTATTTCTTTGGATTTATTTTTCCTTACCAATATTAATTAGGTACCATAAGGCCCTTAAATACGTATTAGATTAATTTTAATCCTTATGTTTAAGTTCGGGGTATTTCAATCTACCCCCCTTAGAACTTTGTCCTCAAAGTTGTTCGAGGTTATGGATTGCTATACTTACTCCTTCATTACGTCTATGCCAAAGGTATACGTTCCTCTTCTTACAATTCCTAAATCCATCCCTCAAGGTTCCTACATACCATACCATACCAATATACAATAGTTACTCCAATCCGCGCACTACTAACATCCGGTTCCTCATTAAAGTTCATACATACATACAGTGCAAAGCTATCCCCAAAGCAATGCAATACACATACAATCCCGCAGGCACTCCGGTCATCTAGACACAGGACTCCTCTATGTCCCGCTGCCCTTGGAATAATACAACATACTACTTACTATCTTCTTCGGTACACTTCTAGCAATCCTCATTCTCCATACTAGGAAAATCTTCACTACTACCAATAAAATTTCTAAAACATACAACTCCATTCCAATTTATCATTACTTCTATCCTATGTGTGATTCTTGTGACCACTTGAGGGGAGCTTCAAGAATCATTCGACCCTGATGTGATCAGCATCAGTGTTGAACTATCTTTCCACCCAATTTGTGTTCGGTTTCCCTTGATCTGATCAGGATCAAGTTCGACTTCCCACATCAGTTCAACCAAACAAATAATTTAATTGTTTTCATTTTCTATCTTTTATTCTTTCTAGTCGTGATTACGAATTCATACATCTCCAAAGGATGGAATCAATCCATCAATCATCCTCACTCTACTTCCCAAATGCTTTACTCCATGGTTCAATCTTAATGCTCATTTCATCACCCTTCACTACTTCCATCCATTACTCACCATCATCTCCAATATTCTAACTAAGGAATACTACACTTATAAGATTTAGTTGACTTCAATTGTTTCAAATATTTTACTTACGATTCCACTACTCATAAACTTCATTCATCTTATCATTCATTTCGTACTACTTCTTCAAAGGTTACAATACTTGTGGAGCTCCGTCCACTACTCATTACTTTTCTTTTACTAATACTCTTACATTGGTGTTACAAGATAGATATATCCATCCATGGTATTTGCATGTTAATGCCTAATTACCATAATTACAATATGAATGAGTACTTATGTTTATTTAACATAGTATCAATCATCAATTTGGTTCTCATTTGTGCTATGCACATTATGGTTTATGTGTTTTATTCAAAAACTTACGTTAAGCGGTTTTCGCTCTACCCCCCTTAAAAGGGATTACGCCCACGTAATCTACCATATTTTATTATTATTAAACTTTGGTTTAATCAGTCTGGGCAAACTGAAGCGTTTAGCTTCACTACCGTATACTATACAATATGCTCTGGTCAAAGGGATCTTAACCATACCAATGGTTTAGTCTTTGCACCAAGAGTTCCTATATGAGTTTATTTAACTCATATTTAATTCGGTTCTAGCCTAATCGGCTTCAAGGCATTAATAGCCATTGTATTATACTCCTAGCTAGGGCCCACTAGCTTCTGCTGCGGACCCTGATAACTTGGGTTATTCACCCCTCTTGTTATCCTTAATGTGCTATACATCACCTTCTTATCCGTCTATTATGGGAATAAGGTTTACTAAACAAGTGCGGTATTCTTTCACCGTGTTTGGACTCAATGAGTTTAAGATTTATAACCAGCTCTCTGGTAATCTTCTGCACATGCTATTCGTGCTTCTACGATTATTCGTTAAGTTCCTCCGACTTATTGTCAGGCGAGGTTAAGTCACCACTTAACTGTAGTGCTTCCTCTGTTGTCAATAGCTTCTGAATTATACCAGTTCTTCCGGTTCAGTACAAGTGTCCTTTACTTGTATGACCTTGCATTTTCTATGCGTCGGTCCTTGTGACTTTCTTGTATCTTCTTTCACCTTATATTCCAATGGAATTCACATCTTGTGATTACTAGTGTGTTGTACACTCTTCGTGCTTCCTTGGCCTTAGGCCGCACTGTATGTTGCTAGGCTTGCTTGACTGGCTTATGCCATGTTTGTGGTGAAAGGAAAGATTTACTACGGTTTACATTCTCCATATCCCTAGCCATCTCATTAGATCATTAGCTGAACAAGTGCAATGCCAAAACACCCAGTCATACAGAGTGCAGAGGCGTAAACGCTTGACAGAAGGTCACTTATGTGATAGGAAGGAATATTTCTGCCTGTTATCTCATACTTATACTCCGTGTCATTGTCTAATTACTTCCTCGTAGCGGTCGCCTGTTGCGCACCGTATTCTTACTCATTGTACAACATTGCTTTTACTGTTTCTGTTAGTGTAGTAGTTCCTTTTTACTTAGTGACATTGTCATTGGCACCATTTCCTTATGGTGTAAATACACTAGGAGTTTCCTATGTTTGTGTGTATGACGGTTGCCGTAGCATACGACAATCTTATTATCTTCCCAATGTGGAGATGTCTTATTCCACTTAGGTTTTATGTGTAGGTTAACTTACCTCACATTCTATCATCATTTGTGATACAATTTACCAAGTATCTTGGTTGACCACGGATAAAGCAATTTACCGGGTTACAAGCTCTCTTGAGCGTTGGTCATTCATGGTGTGCAATGTGCACTCACATTGATTGTTTTTGACAATTACTGTCCTCCCAAAGCTGAGCATTGGTTATAGGCTCTAGCTGTGCGGTTTTATTCTTGTATGTACATCATCGGGACATCCCATGAAGCTTCAAGGGTTTTCTGGTCCCGTTCTCCAATTGAAGAGTACTCTGTCATTGATGAATGAAAGTTCTTGTTGAGGGGTTTGTCTCCACTCATAGGTCTAATGACAAGGTTTGCTATGTTGGTGTTTACACAATGGTCCACCACATGTTTGGGTGGTGCATAAGGAGTATGCTTACTCCGTTAAGTCGTAATGGTTTGGAAATCTCATTTCCTTATTCCATCACCCCTTGGCAATATCTATTGCGTAGTTTTATTGTTATAGTAGATGGAAGCCTTTTCTAAGGTTCACATCATCACCGCATTGGTGGTCTTCGGTTAACGAGGGTTCCTTCCCTTGGGTTTCTCGTAGTGTCCAAGTGTGGACTAGGCCAATGTTGGCATTATCATGATTCTTATGCCTCTGTGCTACCATTGCTACAGAAGGCATGAAGGTAATTAAAAGCTTGTCGACTGTATACTAGACTGATGTTCTAGTGACAGTGACATTGAGTTGGCCATTACTCCAAGCCACTCAGGATGTTGGGTTTGAATTTATGGTCCAGTTGTTGATTTCTTGTCGTATGAGGCAATACCTCTCGTACGTCTTGCTAATAACTGGTGCAGGTTTGCAACCATTTAAGTTTGTATAACGTATTTGGTTTACGGCTTCTGAGCCTTATTGCTGCGAGCTATGCTCCTTGCAAGCTGCTTGTTCATGTTTCCACTCCATGTATACCCCATAGGCTGGAGGTATTGCTGGGCTCCGTGGTAAGTCGTGACATCACGCTTCCGTTCATAGGAGACTCTTAGGCAATCTGGTGCTGATCAGTGCCTTTGTAGACTAGGGTATTTCCTGTCAAGTGAAATCCCTTCGGTGTCTTAACCGAGTGCTCGTTCCAGCTCCTGTATTCTTGTCTTGACGCTTTTTGACTGTTGTTAATCCAGTCACCCTCAAGGATTGCTCCTGGGTGTTGTTAGATTATGCCGTTACCTCCGGCTAATGTTTACGATATGTTATCATTATACCGCTCTGCGGTATTGTAGTTAAGTTATTCCCCTTTTGGGTTATAACGTCTCCTGTCGTTGGGTAGACCGTCTGTACTTGCTCTCAGTGCTTGAGACTAGGTTTAAATATCCTCTCCGATTATGGATTGTGCTTCGTAGTAATCTTGTGATTGCCCTTGGGAGTTCTGTCCCGTTTGTTGGGCATTGTGGTGTTCACGTTAGGCAACTGCCTTACTGTGTTTAGGCTGGGTATACCTTCCAGCTATCACGTATTTGTTTGGTGTCCTCGAGACGTATCCAATGTCTATACTTACTATTCTGTGCTTTTTGCACTTCTCAGTCTTCATTCCTTATCTTCAGATGGATTCTCTGAGTTCCTTACACTTGTTCCTTAACTGAGTTTCCTTCTCCATGATTGTCTGCGGTGTCCAGTCGTTCTGGTTAAAATTTACTCATGGTCCGTAGAACGGAGTTGACTACTTCCCGTGCGTCGCACACTACATGTATACATACGTGGGGTACCATATTGATACGTTACCACTTACCCAACTATATGTCGGGCCCGCAAGCTCCTTCGGAGTGCGGTTGTCCCACATCCCATAACGGGTACACTCGTAGTGTTCGTCACTCGCCTAGGTGAAGTATTCTGTTGCCAACTCCTCTTGTATCATTCTATGATACTCACCGTAATCATGTTGGTTCGGTTTTTAAAATCCAAGGTTTTAAAAGAAGGTTTGTGGTTTTGAAAAAAAGAAATCCTGGGTCTTAAAATATGGTTCGGTGTTAAAAGGAGTTCTTCATGGCATAGCCATGTTCGAGGTCTTGACCAAGTCCAGCTTCTTGCTGACTGGTATGCCCTTAATACAAGGGTCAGGCCGTTAGGCCTTTCCAAGGTTCCATTCCTTCAGTTTCAGGATTTGTGATCCCATAGTTGCTTCATTGTAGTCGTGGTACATTACTATGTAATTGTGGTGTGTTAGAGTTTCTTTACGTATCTCTGTCCTTACTGCACTTGTCGTGGCAAGTGCGTGGTACTGGTGGTTTTGTAGTAATCCTATACCGATCACGGTATGGTTTCCACTCGTATTTGTTAGTCTTGTTGACTCTTCCCTTGATCTTAATGACCTATAATTGGTATACTCGATCCCTTAGGTAGCTTCTTGGTGGTCTAGACATGGCTGTCGTAGATTTGGGTACTCCTCCAATCCTTGGAGATTCCCACTCTATTTGGTTTAGTGTCGTTCCTTGTGGCTCGTTCCCACACATCTGTGGCGGTCACTGAGCCTTCCTTGTTTAGGCACTACTCTTGTAGTCCTATTGGATTATATCTCATGGTTGTTCTTGTAGTTGTCTGAGCTATATTGGCCAGGTATTGCAACCTTAGTGACGTTGTAGCTTGGGAGTTACCCGCTTCCAACTATGTCCTTAGTCGGCTAGCATACCATTGGTGGTATTATTCAAGTATTACTATCCCGTAGACTTGTGTCTCGGGTTCCGTTACTGCTCCCTTTTCCATTCCGTTGCACGGTTAGTGCTTCTTTCCTGCTGTTGGTTGACTAGCTAGGTTTCGCGACTGCTAAGCACGTCGCCCCATGCTGTTGTAAGTTGCAGCCTCCTCGTGGTTTGAGTGTTCATCCTACCGCTATTATGTGCGGTGTTGTGGTTCAACCGGGATCCTTCTCCGGGACTTCCAGTCCTTGGAATCTACCATATGTCGGTTCTTGTTTACCGTGTGATTGCTTCACAACTGCCAGATCGGGTTTTCCCCGAGTATGAGAAGACTTTTCTTCTCTCTAGCGTCCTTTCCCAAGTTATATAGTGGGGTTTGCGGCGGGCGGGACTGGTATTGTAGGTATCCGGTACTCACCGGTAGTTCCTAACTAGCATATCTCTAATGCTAACACTCAGCCCTTAGCCCTAAGCTTCTAATTCCTAACTCGGTATTTCCTAAACTCGGTATTTCCAGTCATCAGAGCGATACTTCGCTCTGATACCACTTTTTGTAACACCCCTACCATTAATGCTGTGCTTACCGTCCAATCTCCTTACACATCAGATACACGCAACGGATACATACTTACCTAATGAGGGTGATACAATGCCGTTAGTCACCCACGTGACTAACAAGGCTACTGCTACTACATACAACATCGGTCTGATGGACCGGAATCCCGAGTATTACATATCTACCATACACACTCCGTATACCAATAAATGCTACAATCTTCCATTCGATACAATACTTCAAATACAATACAATATAATCCACATACCGAGTTTACTAAGATCCTTATACAAGTATACTACCTCTTCCAAGTTCATACGTACCCACTACGAGACTACTTACTACCCGTTCCTCACAAGCTACTTGCTTCTAAATACAAGGGTGTGCCTCCGGTCTCATACCTTGACCACACCCGCTTCGGTACCTGCACACTAAAAACGTTCCCCCGAAGGGGTCAGCTTTCGCCGAGCATGATAACCGCATACCCCGCGTACTAGTGAGGGTACGCCGACCACTTGGTCGAATACATGCGGTTGATTTCATTCAAACATACATGCATACATGCTCTTATACATAATATTACAATACATTACGCAAGACATACACGCATACATACACTTCATTACATACACGAAGTACAATATAAACCATTCAATACATACTTACCTTTTTCCGAATTACACATACACATTACATACACAATATACAATACTTGTTAGCTTCATTGGTCCACCCGGGTTAATCGGGTGGAGATTACTCTTTTACTCGTTATTTCATACATACGCATACATACTCATACTCATACTCATACTTACTTACTTACTCTTACTCTTACTCATGTTAAGTCGTCGGGACCTCCGGCCCTGGGGACTACTCCGTCCCACCTCCGGGATTTACTTGACTCACCAATCCGGGATGCTACTCATTTAAGGGATTTGGGCCGCGGACCAGTTTAAGAGTCACGAATTGCAGCCAACCTCTTGTGACTC
Organism: Limonium bicolor; assembly: GCA_023374045.1. Lineage (NCBI taxonomy): Eukaryota > Viridiplantae > Streptophyta > Magnoliopsida > Caryophyllales > Plumbaginaceae > Limonium > Limonium bicolor. The sequence continues at coordinate 313,523,442 of CM041776.1, read as the reverse complement.
CGCATCCTCACGCGTGGCCGAAGCTATATCGGACTTCTACTCATTCCAATTTACTCACTTAAGTTAGGAGTTAGGTAGTTAGGAATTAGCAGAAGTCATTCATACAAGCCACATACACAACTACAATGCTCAGTACTCATTTATACAAAATACAATACAATACTTAAGTACAATAAAGGATTCGAGTACCATTCATCATCATTCATATATTTCATGAATTATACAAACTATTGTTCAAGACAAATATCGAGAACAATGTAAACAAGCACAAGTAAGTGCAATATAATCCGATTCATGCATTTATCTTATTAGGTGATCAAATAAGCACACAAATCGGGGTAACCAGATTAGGATACAGGGCATGAAGAAATCATACCTTTCACCGTTGTACTTGTATCCCAACGTTCCTCCGGTGTTCACAAATCAAATCCTATTATACATACATACAGTTGAATGATTAATCTATCTATCATTAACTTAACCCGATTACTCTTACGTTTACTAATCCATACTTACTAAGTCTTGCATTACAATACTTATATTTTATTTACTTATTCCTAATTACTTAACAATGGTTTACTTGCACATATGTATAGGTGGGTATACATATACATATATATATATATACTTATCATAGTCTTATAGTTTTTTTTTCTTCTTTTTTTTTGTAAGTTTTGACTCGACCGACCTTACCCAGGGTCGGTCCCAAGGTCGGTCGAAGTCAGTAAGAAATTACGCTGGGAAATTACAGGGCCGACCGACCTTGCAAGTCCGGTCCCAAGGTCGGTCCATTCCAGTGAGTTACTTAACAGAAAATTTTAGCCCGACCGACCTTGCAAGTCCGGTCGCAAGGTCGGTCCATTCCAGGAGCTTACAAGACGGAAAATTTTTGAGTCGACCGACCTTGCAAGTCTGGTCGCAAGGTCGGTCCATTCCAGTAGGTTACAGACGGGAGAATTTTTCTGGTCCGACCGAACTTGCAAGTCCGGTCGCAAGTTCGGTCCATTCCAGAAGCTTTCCCGTCTTTGTAGATCTGGGCTTGACTGACCTTGCAAGTTTGGTCCTAAGGTCGGTCCGGCCCAGTATTTGCATTTTAATTTCTGTTTTCAGTTCTAGACTTTACCCATTGCTTCCCTAATCTTCCTACATATAATCCCACATGTTTAGACACTACTTAGGCCCTCCAAATTGCCTTAGTTCGTTCCCCAAATTTCTTACTCATTTCTAAATCCACATACACAATTTCTCACACTTTCTTTCAACACTTACAATAGTTTTCTTTCCTCTTATGCTACAGATTTTCATACCCCATTCTACCATCCATTACTTCTCAACCAATGCCACCATTAGCATTCCAAATACATTTCCAAGCCATTGCAATACCTATACCCAAGTCCAACACTCTTTTTACCAATTCTTGCACACTAATCTTTCCTAACTTCTCCAATGCATGTTAATACACCTTGCTACAGATTTTGTACTTCTTACTTCTCATACTACCACTACCATTCTATAGCTACTAAACATCTCTACTAACTCCAATACACACCTTGGTTTTCCCATTTACCAAGTCATCCATACATATACATATTCCTACCAAAATTTGGCCATAGTTCATCTACTTTTCTTACTTGGCCACACATACCAAATCTCACCAAATTCATTCCTAATCTAGCCACACCCATACAAGGGTCCTACCAGCAATTAAGCAAATATAAATCCATCCCAATACACCAATACTCCATCAAACATCAATACCAATACTCATACACAATATACTTGGCTCTAAGGCCTGCAATTTACTTACTAGTTCCCTAATACTCAAAACTTCATAAACTCCAATACTAATACCATAGTTTAGGTTCTTTTAAATTGGTTACCCATTCCCATTACTCTAATACATTAAATCTTAACCTTAGGAGAGAGCCTTTACCTTGAGCTTACAATTCCTTCATTCCTTTTCCACTTCTCCTCTTCTCTTCCTTGTACAATTTGATTTTGTGGGGAATGGAGTTGCCAAACTCCATTCCCATCACCCAAAGCATACAAAACAAGTATAATTAATATACTAACCCTTAGATTTATACTAACTCATTGAGATGTTCTAAACAAATTTCTAGGGTTTACCTTTTGAAGCTTTTAGGAGGGGTTTTAGCCCTTGGTTCAAGAAGGTGTTCTCACCACCATTGGAGGGTTGCAACAAAGCTCCAAAACAAGAGGAAAAACAAGGTGAGAGAGAGAGGAAAAATTGGTTATACCCAAGAGATGGAGAAAAGTGGGGTCTTTCATGGAGATTCTTACCTTGTTGGAAAGAGGAGACTCCAAGCTTTACATTGGTGCCATTTTCTCTTTGAATGGGGAAAACCCATGGAGATGAACTTCCTCATTTTTGGATTTTGAAAAGATAGAAGTGTAGAGGATGATGAGGGGATTACAAATATGTAATTATTTTTGTGATTGGAGCTCACATGGAGGTAGAGCATGGGAGAGAAGTGGGAGTTGTCATTGTTGTTGTTGGGGGAGCTCCAAAATCGCAGCCCAAGGGAGGAGGAAGAGGGAGATTACGATGGAGGGGGAAGAGGAAAGAGAGAGGTGAGTGAAAATGTGAGAGTGAGGTGAGAGGGAAGGGAAATAAAGTAGTTTTTACTTTATTGCTTTTTGCTTTTTGGCTCTCTTATTAGTTAGCTAGTTACATGTGTGTGTGTGAGGGAGTTATTTGACTGATAAAAACCGGCCCCCTACAGTTTTATTAGCTGGAGCGTTTTTCGTCTTTTACAGAAAACACTCGTTATTTTACCCGGTTTAGGTACTGTTCACTAACCGGGCCCGTTTTCCGGAATTTTCTCGTTTCTTTATTTTTATTGGTTATTAAGCTTCCATAAATGCTTAATAATATTTATTTAATGACTTATAATTTTTACGGGTTCATTTGACCACTTAAAATCACGTTTTTGGGTCTTCTCGAAAAACGTGCGTTAAAGCTCTATTAGCGTTTTAATACATTATTTGGATCCGTTTTCTTCGGGATTTGTTCCCATATATTATTTAGGTCTTATTAAACCTTTAGGATCCGTATAATACGCTAACCGAGGCCTCATACCTCCTATGGTCATTTAACACTTATTTAGCGTTTTTCGCCTTTTAAGCGTTTCTTTATTTCTTTGGATTTATTTTTCCTTACCAATATTAATTAGGTACCATTAGGCCCTTAAATACGTATTAGATTAATTTTAATCCTTATGTTTAAGTTCGGGGTATTTCAATAATTATAAATGTAATTCGTTAATTATATTGTAGCTTTATAATTATAATCTAACTTCTTTATAATTACAATGTAGACATGACTAACAATGTAGTTTATTAAATTAGAATGTAGGTTTATAATTATAAATGTAATTCGTTAACTATATTGTAGCTTTATAATTATAATCTAACTTTGTAATTAGAATGTGGAGATGAGTAACATTGTAGTTTATTTAATTAGAACGTAGGTTTATAAATGTAATTCATTAATTATATTGTAGTTTTATAATTATAATCTAACTTTGTAATTATAATGTGGAGATGAGTAACCCAAAACGTTTATTTAATTAGAATGTAGCTTTCTAATAATAATCTATATATTTTTCGTTAATTATAATGTAGCTTTATAATTATAAATATAATTTGTTAGTTATATCGTATCTTTATAATAATAATCTAACCTTGATATTAAAATGTATCTTTATAATGTAGTTTTATAATTATAAATGTAATTCGTTAATTATATTGTAGATTTATAATTATTCATTTTATTGTTTTATAAATAATTATTTTATTCCTCAGAGGTATGAACCTTACAGAAATCGTACCCTAAGAACCCGATCAAATTGGAAGGCTCAGGTTCCTCACCCATCTATTGCGCCATACATTATGAGAACTAGTTTGTTCAAAGTTTGTGGGTTGAGACTTACCACCAGTAGAGGGCTCATCAGTGCTTTGATAGAGAGGTGGCACCCAGAGACGCACACTTTTCTTATGTCGTTTGGTGAGGTGACCATCACACTGGAGGATGTTCATGTCCTGTTCGGGCTACCGGTGGATGGCTACCCATTATGTTTGACCACCAATATACCTGACGTGATGTAGTGTGCATGGAGCTTCTTGGGGATGTACCACCCACTTGTAGAGGCAACCAAATCCCTATAAATTGGCTTGCTTCTAGATTTGTGGAGACTGACCCAAATTTTCATCTTCTTGACCCTGTCATACACGAGTAGCATGCGAGGGCATTCATGCTTCGGATGCTTGGTGGTCTTTTGTTTCCAAATGCGAATGGAGCATGCGTAGATGTTGCATACCTATTAGTCTTTGCAGACTTTAACAGGGCTGGTACGCTAAGTTGGGGCTCCGCTTTACTTGCGCATCTCATCTACAGAGAGATGTGCAATGCTACCAAGTATGATTTAACATGTCTAAATGGTTGTAGCAAGTTGCTGACTGTATGGGCTTATGAACGCCTACCACATTTCCGTCCGAGAAACTTGATTGACCCACCACCTGATCTTCCCCTAGCTTACAGGTAAAATATTCAAACTAATTTTCCATATGTTAGTAATGTTATAGTCCTTCTAAATTTTATAACTTTTTGTTCATTGCAGATACAATGGGAAGTTGTGCAACATTGATTCACACTCGGCTCGTGCGTACTTAGACACGCTGCACGTTCCACCTACGCAGAAAGAGGTGAGAATTCATTGTATTCGGTCGGTTGTTTACACTAATAAAAGTCTAACAAACATATTGTGTGCATATGTAGTGGATTTGGCAACCATATGGTGAAAGATCACCTAATCCTCAGGAATTTGCGGTACGGGTATTTGTCATCCACTACAATGTGGTGGAAGGTCATCAGGCTGATTGGGTGTCGCGACAGTTTGGGGTGGACCAGCCAATACCGAATCCTCCCCTTGATTGCGATTACCTTCACGTTATTACAAGGTCTGGGAGGACTGAGGCTAAGTGGTGGGAGATTTTCAGCGACTACCTACGTATGTGGTTGGAAAGACAGCAGTATCAGATTCCACTTGCACAGTTACCGGGGAGTATCCCACTTGATATGAGGAGTGCTTACATGGTCTGGTACAGACAGCACTCGGTGGCTTGGTATACCGAGGAGAGTAGACGGAATGTGATCACTGTATGTGTCATCTATTCAATTGTTTGTTGTTTTTTTGTTATAATATATTCTTAACTTAATACCATGACATACATGAATAGGCAAGCATGCTGGAGCAGTTGCAGCGCATTCCAGCAGACCAGGGTGTTAGGGATTTTGCGTCCCAGGTTTCCCAGACGCTTGATGTCGGCCACTACCAAAGAGCTGGCCACAATGACCAGGACTACTCAAGTCAGGCACCTCAAATGATGGACATTCAATACCCTGCATATGTCATCCACGACAACCCTCCTCCCCGAGCAGTCAGAAACTGGCCGTACAGTCAAAGACGAAGAGGGCCGCGTCGTCTGGTAGAACCTATGGAGGTCGGGAATCAGGTATGTCTGGCAGAGGTGCCACAGCCGGCAGAGGAGCCACACCAGGCAGCGGACCCACACTAGGCGGGACACTATGACGTGGATGGCTATCGGCCGGTCATACCGCCTATGTCAAGTACACGTACACTAGGTATGTACGCTTCTGTACCCTATTCATATTTCGATACGATGGTGGGTCTCAAACACAACATTAGACTCCAAATCCACAAACGAAGTAGGCATGTAATGTCTTATGGTTAAGATGTACCTGGGTAATTCAGCATATGACTGCACCAAATCCCCGTAAACTCTTCTAATGGCTTCAGCACGACCCAACCAAGTTTTTTTTATAGCTTATTTCCCTACGATACTCCTGGCGGATTAATTGAATAACCGTCTTCACTTGTAGTCCCAGATTCTCCTTCACTCGGGGAATCATCGCCTCGGCAATGAAATGGTAGGTTATGAACCGGTCATTATTTTCGTTCAAGACAGGAGAACACGAGTGAGGAGTGAACTTGCGTATGCGCCATTCAAGTGCATCCTTCAAGAGAGATGCTCGAAAATAGAACTTGCATCCTTCATCTTGTCGACACTTTAACACGTAGAGTTTTCTGGTGTTTTCTTATGGTAGAAAATCAACATTTTTTTGCAAGTGATAATCTTTGACAGCCATAACAAGAACATTTTTGTTCGGAAACTCTTGACCATTGACAAACTCTTGCCCTGGCCTCTAATACGGTATACCACGTCGATCGAGATCTGAGGGCATTTGGCTTATGGCTTGTAGGTCTACCTGCGTTAAGAATGAAGCAATTGGTGTGTATGGTGTTGAAGGTTCTGCTGGTGTCGAAGGACCGGCGTCGTCAACTTCATCAACATCATCATCATCAGGGAAGTCTTCTGACTCCATCTCAGGATCATCTTCCGAACTATGTTCATCAACACCCAAATTAACGGGGTTATTCTCGATTGAAGTTGTAGCGGCAGACTCGAACTTCACTTCCACTTCCAGGTTCCTCACGATATCGGGATTCTGCAAGAAGTTGGATATCATCATCCTAACAAGAGCGTCATTGTTGACTTGAAGAGGAACAAATGAAGAGAGTGGGTATCTGCTCTCGAGCTTCCAATACACGATGGAGGTAATTACGTAATCTCCTCCCAAATCTAAATCTAATTGGTTTTTAACATGATTTTTGAAAGAACTGAATGTGGATAATTCGAAAATGTGTGTGAATATAAACCTAGAGGAAGGGGAAATATGAAAATATACTCCATGATTTCCATAATTGAGATCTATATGAAGATAGAGAGTACAAGGAATTTCCATAATGGTTCGACAGGAAGGAAAGGGGAAGGAGACGTGCGCGGCGGAAGAAGAGAATGGGGAATAAAGAAGATGAAGATGAGTATCTGTGCGCTAGGTTTTTTTTCCGGTTTCTCCTTTGCTAAGGAGGCGCACAATGCAGGTCAGCCTCCCGGCTAACTGATTTGCAGTATACGCCTCCTTAACAAAGGAGAAATAAGAAAAAAAGATGCACTGGAGGCGCACAATAGAAGTAAGTCAGCCTGGCTGACTTCTATTGTGCGCTTCCAACTCAGAAAAAAGTTGAAATTACACCTACGGTGTAATTACGGAAGAAAAGACATGTACCGGGGAAATGAGTTGCTTAAGCAACCTTTGACCGGAAATTTTCCTACGGGACGAATCAACTTGCTCAAAGACCCTAGCGAAGGTGATCAAGTTTCACAAGCTTAAACAAAACAACTAGCCACATGTAAGTACATTTATTTTTTGACACACGTGATAAATTAGTATAATGTGCAAGTTCATTTAAAAAATCTAGTAATAAACAAAGGAAGACGCGTGCACTAGTCAGATTATAAATTATGGTCCTCATGTTGTGTGTTGAATTCAACTCGCTTTAAAAAATGTCAAGTCTTCTGATACTCTCTCTACAGATACAGTAAGAGTTTAGTTGATTAAGAAATTATGAGTAGATCGAGAACGATATCAGGTGTTAACAATAACTAATACTTTATAAGACAATTGCGTATTATAAATTCAACTCACCGGATCGATACAATACAATGAGTAGACTCCATGAAAGACATAAGTAGTCATTAATTAGTGGATGACTCTTTTTTCTGGATCCGCGTTTGATTCCTATGGTTTCTATTTGAGTACATCAATTTATTTTGCTATAGCTGTTTTGATTCTCAAGGCAGTGGAGTTTCATTTTTAGAAGCAAATTAAGCTGCGCTCATACTCGGATTCTGGACCGGTTTCAAGACAGTTCATGTTCTGAATCTTAAGGGTGAATTCATACACAGAACTGGATTTCTATCATTTCTGGGCAGTTCTTGACCATTTACAGTTCTAGTTCTGATTCTAGGTTTTAGATTCGGTTCCAGTTTGAATTTTTTTTTATTATAAAAAACATTCCTTTCTAATGCAACATGAGGGCGAAGAAGATTTCGTGTCACCGACGGAATTAATCTCAACCATTCAATTACGTTAATCTCTGTTCACTTACTTTACACTATTCTACTGAGAGTGAGACCCGGTTGATATGTGTGACGCTGTGTTGATGCTTATCTTTGATAGTTCCAACAAAATGGACAATGGAAATACGTGAGCATGTCTGACGCTTGCTTTCTTTTTTTCCTAATTTTTTGTTTTAGCAATTATATAATTAATATAATTGTAAAACTATTTATAACTTTTATGTATTAACTTTCTTCTTGTAAAAATAAAAATTAATTGGTTAACAAAAAATTCAAAAAACTATTTCAACCATCAATTAAAAGAGGTGGGGGCGATAGGTATGAATTATTGTGTATAAGAATATGTTCTTATCATTATCATATTATAGAGCTTGATTGATTGATAAACATGCAGGCTATAAACGTTGGAAACAATAAACTGAGTTGTTGGAGTTAATTTTATGTATTCATTTAACCTTGATTTTTATATATCCACGATAATTTATAAACATTTCCACAAGATGGTTAGAAACATTTACACAACCTTCTATAATCGTTTCCAACACTAATATAAAAAAGATGACACTAACTGTTATATATCTTTTCTTTTGGCCATTCTTATCGAATCATTGTGTATAAGAATATTTTCTTAAATTGATCAGTTTACATAAATTGACTTATTGATAAACGCGAAGGCTATAATCGTTTAGAAACGATCAACTGAGTTGTTGGATTTGATTTTACATATTCGTTAACTTTGGTTTTCACGTATCCACGATAATTTATAAACGTTTCCACTTGTGATTAGAAACATGTACGCAACCTTCTATAATCGTTTCCATCACTATAATGAAAAGATAATACTAATTGTTATATATCATTTCTTTTGGCCATTCTTATCTTACCAATTTTCAGTTTACAAAGCTTGGCCAATTGAGAAACCTGAAGGTTGTAAACATTTAGAAACGATAAACTGAGTTGTTAGATTCAATTTTACATATTTGTTAACCTTGGTTTTTACGTAATCATGATAATTTACAAAAATGTACACAACCTTCTATAATCGTTTCCATCACTATTTTTTAAAAAAATGACACTAACTGTTATATTTCTTTTCCTTTGACCGTTCTTATCTAATCATAGTATATAAGAATATTTTCTTAGCATTTCAGTTTACAAAGCTTGACTAGTTGATAAACCTGAAGAGTATATATGTTTGGAAATGATAAACTGGATTGTTGGATTCAATTTTATGTATTCGTTAACATTGGTTTATATGTATACTCGATAACATATAAATGTTTCCACTGATGATTAGAAACATGTACATCGTCTTATATAATCGTTTCCATCACTATTATAGAAAAGATCACACTAACTGTTATATCTTTTTCTTTGACCATTCTTATCGAATTATGGTGTGTAAGAATATTTTCTTTGCATTTATCAGTTTACAGAGTTTGGATGATTGATAAACTTGAAGGCTATAAATGTTTGGAAACGATATACTGAGTTGTTACAGCCGGTTTTACGTATTTATTAATCTTAGTTTTTACGTATCCATGATAACTTATAAACGTTTCCACAAATGATTAGAAACATGTACACAATCTTCTATAATGGTTTCCATCACAATTTTAAGAATGATGACACTAAATATATATCTTTCCCTTGGCCACTCTCATCGAATCATTATGTATAAGAATATTTTCTAGCATTTATCAGTTTACATAGTTTGACTGATTGATAAACCTTAAAGCTATAAACATTTGAAAACGATAAACTGGGTTGTTAGAGCTAATTTTACATATCATTAATCATGGTTTTTATGTTTCCATGAAAATTTTACGTATTCATTAATCATGGTAACTTTCCTACGGTGGTTTTTCGGGTGTGTGGTGTAGGGTAATTTTTTTAACTAGTCTATAATGGTTTTTAAGTTTGTGGTTTAGGGTTTAGACTCATTGGCTGATAAAGTTCGACGCCGAGGCCGTAGACTGTATTTTGGCTTCCTTTTTTTAAATTAAAAAATCAATTTTTGACAAAATTTACATTTTCATAGATAAATTGTTACAAATTATTTGATGTAATATTTTCATATTTATCTAAATTCTTAATTTATTTAGTTTGATTAAAATATTTCTACTTTTGAATTGATGTATACTAATTTTTTTTGCATATATATATGAAAACTAATAGAATAAGAAAATATTAGTTGTGTATGTGGTCATATAAATAGTTGCATTAGTGACTTATTTTATATTAATAGTAAAAAATATATTGTTAAATTATTGTAAAAGAAAAAATTAGAATTCAACCAATTTCTAAATTATTGATAATGTTTCAAACGACAAAAAAAAAACTTTTCAACAAAAAAATGACACATAATGTGGTAAAAAAAAAACAACAGTCCATCAACACCAGGTGAGGATGAATTGAGCTGCTATTTACTGTCTTCCGTCGCGCTGACGAACAATTATTATCCGTCACAAGATCCGTGCCCACATGAGGGAGTCAGAACTAACGATCATATTGACCGGTTCCTAACGGTTCCAGGTTTGGTTCCACAGACTTTGGCCCACACAAAAAGGAAATTGATTCCGGTTTTGATTCATAGTGGTTCTAAGGTGGTTTCTAGCGGGTTTCGGTCAGGTCGAATACGGTTTTGGCCCGAATCTCAAAGACAAGATTTGAGTTCACTTTAGTTACTGACGGTAGGGTTGTCAATTTTGAGTTTTGGGTCGGGTTGACCTTAACTCGAATCCGACGTGTCCATGTTTCACCTCAACCCAAAACCAACATGAACCTGAAACAGATTATGATTTGTCACTGACCCGGGTCACATATTTCCAACCCCAATCCAACCTGTTTGACACAAACTTGAAATTTACTTGTTAACCTGAACCCAAAATTGACCCAAAATCAGCCAGAAATAGACCCAAAACGGAGTCAAAATTAAAAATATTGTACTATCAAGACAAAATCACAAGACAACATAACATAGCATGTCAAACCGTCAAACATAAATAGTTACATGATTAATATATATAGTTATGTAACATAAGTATAAAAATATATATTTTCATTTCTTATTTAAACATGTTTTCGGGTTGCGGGTTGAAATCGGGTTGGTAGGTCAAACCTCTACTGACCCGGGTTTTTAGCAACCCAACCCGAACCCGATCTGAATATGTTTTCAGGTTGAAAATTGCACGCCCAAACCCATGTTTCAACGTGTCGATTTTGGGTCGGATTTTGAGTTTGTGTCAAGATTGACAGTCCTAACTGACGGGCCCAATTCCACTTAATTACAGGTTCATTCAGTTTCGGTTTTGGTTCCAAACGGATTGATCCCACCGAATTTAGGGTGACACCTGACATTGGCCAGAATTAATCAACTTCTGTCAACATAGGAGTGATAGAGTAAAAAATGTCACATTTTGTATAAGAAATTTGTGATAGAGGTTATGTGGTGGTATAAGCGCGAGACTGATTTATCATGCTAAGTGAAATGAAGGGTATTTAGGGAAGATAATATTGGTAACAGTCTTATAAAGTTTATTTACAATAAGGCATCGTTCGTTAATGGGATTAATGTCCCTCTGATTTCAAACGCAGGTATTCTCGCTTTTGAAAAATGTGTGTTAGTGGGAGGGAGTGGGTTCCAACAGCAAAAAGTAACCAATTATAATAGGGAAAATTCACGAGATACCCCTGTTTTCTTTCTTAATTCATAATATACCCCTGTGATTTTAGTAATTTAACTTTAAACATGTTTAAATGTTATCCAAAATTGATAAAACTTTACATGGACGATGTTAAAGTGTTATATTTTGGTCCAATATCAAATTTGAAGTTTTTTAAGCTCACATGTGACCTGTGGGACCCAATGAGCAGTCACATGTTCATTGGGTCCCGCAGGTCACATGTGAGCTTAAAAAACTTCAAATTTGATATTGGACCAAAATATAACACTTTAGCATCGTCCATGTAAAGTTTCATCAATTTTGGACAACATTTAAGCATGTTTAAAGTTGAATTACGAAAATCACAGGGGTATATTGTGAACTACGAAAGAAAACAGGGGTATCTCGTGAATTTTCCCATTATAATATAACACGTGGCAGATTAATGTTGGGAGAAAAATTAAGCTCTCCACCGAACAACCCCTAAGTTTTTTAGAGAAAAGTGATATAGGACGGTTACATGTTAAGTTGTTTTCTAAATAAATCAACTATTCCTCCATCCTGAATTGATTGTCTTGTTTACTTTATAGTATGTTTTTTCATTTCAATATTAAACATATAAGAGTGATAATAATTTGATCAGCCGAGTTTTTGAGATATTCCTCACAGGTGATAATAGGTTGCAGGTTAAACACCCCACCCCATAGATTGTATTAGGATAGTACTTCGAAAAAAAGATAATTAAATTGATAGTAATATATACATATAAAAATATACATAAAATTGATAACATTAATTATCCAATAATTTTGAAAATATGTACAATTAAGATAATAATAAAAAATTGTGAAGTTTTTTAGTTATAATTGATTAGAATCTCTGTTTTTATTAGTTTCTGTTATCTTATTTATCTTTTTTATTGGTAAAATTTGTATATATAGTTTCTTTTTCTATCTTGGTATTCTAACTGTTATACGTTTGAAATTTTTCTTATTTTAAAAGGTGATGTTCTCACCACATCCTCCCAAATCTGTGTCACATTTTTATTTTGTTTGTTTTTTGTGTATCTTTTTTTATGTCTATAGTTTTTTCAACTTTACTCATGTTAACTACTTTTCAAGTAGGGCTGTAACCATTTTTTCGCTTTTTAACTGTTTTTTTTTTTAATTTCGGTTAATCAGTTTTTTTATTTTGTTAGGTTTTTTTGTTATTGAAGAGAATATTTCGGTTAACCGAATAATCGTAATATTTTTAAAATAAAATTTAAATTTAAAAATATTAATGATAATTGTAATTTTTTTAAAAATTTGGTTAACCAAATTTATTACGGTTAACCATAACTAATTTGATTTTCGGCTCGGATTTTTGTTATTAAATAGAAAAAATCGGTTTTCGTTTAATTCGATTTTTGACTAATTTGGTTATTGAATTAAGTTTTGGTTATAAGCGAAATAACTGAAAATCAATTTTTTTATAAAATTCCGTTTTCGGTTAACCGAATGGACATCCCCTACTTCAAATGTTTTAGAAATAAGATTTTTGTTTTTGTATATTTAAGGAATTTTAATACCTTAATAGGTTAGTTAAAAAAATTTATAAGTGTACCTATAATAGTACAAAATATAATATGGTTAAGTAATGATAAACATATTAGGTAAGACTAAGAATTAATTGAGAAAACATTTACCATTTAACTAACAAAGGTTAGATAATCCGGTGAACTACTCTATACCGATGTACACATTTTTAATCAGTTAGAAATTAGCTTTTAAAAAATTAGAACATATAATATTTGACTACATTTTAAAATTTTAGGGGGTGACTACTCTTCCCTCCTTTACCCGTTTTATATTGATACAATAAATTTCTTAAACATATTTATATGGAACGCTAATTCGTTAAACAATTATATTAAAATATTTTATACGATGTTTTATAGATTTTCTTACGGAACAATATTTTTTAAATATATATTGTTTTATAACTTATAAATAACGTTTTTCTACTGATGATAATGTAGTCGGCAAAGTTACATAAATTCATTATTTGGAATTATTATACTAGATAATATTCCGCATGGATTTTTGGCTCTTCCTGGATAACATGGATATTTTCCTAGATCTGGCCCAATATATAAGAGAAGTGGAGGGACAATGATGAGGGGATTAGAGGTAATAATTTAAGGCTCCAATTATTGGGAAAAATCCCCGTACATGGGTGTTCTCTCCTGAATATAGATAATAGTTAGGGAATACATTTATCGTTCTGGACTACATAGTAACCATTAGATCATAAAAAATAAAAATCGAGGGTCCAGATTTAATGACCATCTAATATTCAAATAAAGATCTAATTTGTACCATAAAATGTGGGATTTTTATTGATTAAGTAGTTTTAAGAATTCGTGTATAGAATTAATACCAATATCGTCAATTCTCACTCCCAAACCTTCTCCATCGACTTCTGCTACCTCGGCGCTTCCCTACTCTTTCGTTGCTGATGAACAAGCTCCCACAATCCACGTTCTGCATCAACGTTCCTCCGAGGTCCACATCCACTGTCGTTGCTGCATCCTCTGATCGACGAACAAGCGACAAAGCAAGAATTTGGTGAAATTTTCGTGGATAATTTCAAGAGCCAAAATTAGTATTTCTTCCAAGTGAGTTTCAGTTTTATTCTACTGAACGTCCATTGTTTTCAGTAACAATTCATAATTTTCTCAGCCGTGCAGTAATATTCGCAGAATTTAGGGTACCGTTCTATGTTTCTTGTGTATGTATTCACCGATTTTAGAGTAGCGTGAATATTACTGCTATATGGCGTTGGAGCAAGATTTTAGTGTGGAAATCCCTGAAGAGAAAGCTGAAAAAAAGTACAAAGTCATATATAAAATAAGTACCAGCCATTCGCATAGATAAGTACCGGATGCATAAAGAAGTACCACACATTTACAATACATAGTACCATCTACCTCAACTTACGGAACCAAACAGAATGTTGAAAATGACAGCAAACACACATAAATGAGTACCAGTCATATGCAAAAATAAGTATCAAGTCATTCACATGGATAAGTACCAGTCGCATGCATGAATAAGTACCACAAGTTTACAATACATGGTACCATCTACATGAACTTACAAAACCAAAACAGAGTGTTGAAAATGATACCAAACACTTATAAATAACTACAAGCCATATGTAAGAATAAGTACCAGCCATTCGTAGTAGTGATTCTTAGTAAGTTCCAGCCACAAGTTGGAAGATGTACCAGCTACACGCATAAATAAGTTCAGTCATATATACAAATAAGTACCTCCAATTGGCATGGATAAGTACCAACCGCATGCATTAAGAAGTACCACACATTTACAATACATGGTACCATCTATATAAACTTACGAAACCGAAACAGAATGTTGAAAATGACACAAAACACTCATAAATAAGTAACAAGCACATGTAAAAATAAGTACCAGTCATTTGCATGGATAAATAGCAGCCGCATGCACGAAGAAGTACCACACATTAACAATACATGATACTAACCACATCAACTTATAAAACCAATACATAATAAAGAAAAACAATATATCCCCCCAACTCACACACACAAAATAGGACTAACTGCCCACTACATCAGTTTTAACTTGAAAAAAGAAAAAGTGTAACCAAACACCACAAATCTCCTAATAAAATACCTATCACCTGTTCAATTTGTATTTAGGTAAAAACGTCATTATGAACATAGCCAAACACCACGAATGCCTGAATGAAACACCTAGCATCTAATCAATATGTACTCTTATACAAAATATAGAAAAAAATTATTAAAAAAGAAAAAAATATTTTAAAGTAAATATGCATTTTAAAATAGAATAAAGAAGTTACAAAAAAATCTCAACAACTGAGTAAATGTAAAATATTCTTGGAATGAATTATAAAATTAATAATATTAATCGTATAAAATACCAAAGATGAAATAAAAAATGTTGGATAAAAAAATCAGATAGATCCTAACAAACTACTTTATTGTTTGAATACACCATTTAATAACTTGAATAATTTTGCATGGAATATAGTATTTCATGACTTAAAAGAATAATCAATTAATGACTTAAAATTGAAGACAAAGATGTCTTGTTGTTAACGGCATAAAATCTTTTATTTGAAAAGAATAATCAGTTAATAGATATTAACTCATTATTCCCCACAAAAATAGGTCGCACTAAATGCCGATAAAACAATTTTGTTTTAAAGGTCAAAATTAGTTCAAATCTGGACCCTCCATAAATACTCCTTATTATCTATTGGTTGTTATTGAGTCCAGGATAGTCAAGGGAACTCTTTAAGGCCCTGAATTGAATCCAGTGCCGTTCTCTCCTCCCTATCCCCTTTCGCTGTTGATTTCCATTGTAATTCCCAAAAATATGTATTTTTTCGATTTGTACAAAAGCTGATAATAGTATTATCGGTCTCTGGAAGTTGATAATTGTAGTCAACTTCTGTAAAAATCATCTAACGGTTACTTTTCGATTTGTATAGAACCCGATAAAATTATCGGCTTTTGTACAAATCGAAAAAAGCTATAAAAACACAATCATACGCCGAGTCTCTCACAACCGGCTTCACTTTTTTCCTCTCCACCATAATCCTCCAAGCACCTCTCCCATTTACACTCTATTAAAATCCCCTCTTTTAGTAATATGAGTAGAGCTGGAGACCAATACCAGATCGGTGAACAAGGTCCATTAGAGTCGGAGCCTTTCAGCTTGCAGACGACTCACATATTTGTAGCGTACGCATCTGACAATCCAATTAGTATTTAGTAATTTTTATTATATTATTATATCTATGTTATAATAGGTTAACACATTAATATTAGTAATAGTTGTATAACGCCAACGGTTAGTTTAATTAGTAATCCGATATAGTTAAATTAAATGTTAGCTTTTCTATCATAATTTTTAATTGTAGAATAATTAATAAAATTAAATGTTAGTTTTTGTAAAATGAATTTTAGTAATCATTTTATTCACTTTTTAGTTAACTATATATGGTTTATTTATAATACATAGTTTATGTATATTACTTAGTTAATAGTTGTTTTCCTGAATGTTAGTTTTTGTATTATATTTTTTAATTGTAAAATAAGTAATTACACTAAAACAATCAATGAAATTTAGTAATTAATTTAATCTATATTTTAGTTAATTATATATTATTTACATAAATAACACATAATATATGTATTTTATCTGTCTACGTAATAGTTGTTAAACTGACGGTTAGTTTAATTATTGATCTGATGTAGTAGTTTAGTTTTTTTACCGTATGATTTAATTGTAGATTAAGTAATAATTCTAAAAAGATTTAATATAATGAACCTTAGTAATTTATTTAAATTATAGTTTAGTTAATTATATATTGTTTAGTTAAATAACACATACTATATATAGAAGTTTAGTTTAATTAATTCTCCAACACAGTTTAAATGAATGTTAGTTTATTAAGGGAGCGTTTGTTTCGAGCAGGGGAAACAGAATGGAATCAGGAAAGGGAATGGAGAGGAATGGAAAAGAATTCCCTTTGATTTTCCCGGTTGTTTGTGTGAGCTGGGGGAATTAAATAAATAATTGGTCAACGGTCACCGGTCAATGGTCAATGGCTTCCGGTCAACGGTCACTAATTGCCGGTCAACATTCACCGGTCACCGGTCAATGGTCATTAGCCATCGGTCAATGGTCATACGTCACCGGTCAACAAGTACTGGGGAAAGGGAATCATTCCCTAGTAGGGGGTGGAGAATCAAGATAGAGGGTTTTGGGGTAATCCTATTCCCTTTCCCTTTCCTGAAAATAGGAAAAACTGGCAAAACAAACAGCAAGGAAAGGGAATCATTCCAATTCCCTTTCCTGATTACCATGAAACAAACGCCCCCTTAATTGTATAATCAATTGCTAATTTAAGATGTAGAAGATTTTACTGCACTTAATCTATTATTAGAACTATTTATAAGTGATTAATATTTCTTACTTGTTGAATGATTAATTTAATAGAATCAGTCTTGTAATTACTTATAAATGATACCGATCACTGTTCTGATTGACATATAAATATTATTCTGTAGTAGTTGTCAACTTTGCAGCTGTAATTGAATTACTTAATTACAGTAATAGTAACTGTAACTCGTATGGAATGTAGAGATATACACAGTAAAGAAACAGGACCTTGAAAACCAGGTCTTGTTGGAAGGGTGCTACAGCCACGCATGATGTTATCTTACCGTACATTGCTAGAGCTGGTTTTTTTTGGGCCAGCGAATATGAGGCTAAACAACTGTGTCGGTATCATTAGTGCTATGATTGATAGATGGCATCCTGAGACGCAAATTTTTACCATTTACGGAGGTCAGCATAACCCTGGAGGGTGTGCATGTCTTGTTTGGGCTCGCTACTGAAGGGTTACCCATTTGCTTCTCTACTAGTGTTGTAGACGTGAATGCTGAATGTTTGTGGCTTCTGGGTGATGTCCCCCCTTCTCGCAAGGGGAATCAGATACCTCTTGCTTGGCTGGCTGAGAGATTTATGGAGACTAATCCCGATTTTGGTCAGCGTGATGATATCACTCATCAGCAGCATGCTAGAGCCTACATTCTTAAACTTACTGGAGGGCTGCAGTTCCCCAACTCTAATGGGGATAAAGTTGATGTCAGTTATCTGAGTCTGCTAGAGGATTTCGACTACAGTGGTACTCTGAGCTGGGGGTCCGCGCTTCTTGCACATTTCTATAGGGAGATGTGCAATGCGACCAATTTCGACACAAAATAATTGAATGGTTGTAGTAAGAAAAAAGTCCAAAATAACATGTTTCTGTAAAAATATTCCTCTTATTAACCTCAATATGAAATTAATTCCTAAAATAACACTCCGGGATAAATCGTCTCTTCAAAAGATGATTTCATTAATTATAGAAGCTGAATCATCTCTTCAAAAGACGATTTCTCTCTAAGTCAAACTGAACCATTGCAACGTTTCAACACTTGAAATTTTCTAAAGTATTGGGTAATAGGTGAAATCGTCTTTTCAAAAGATGATTTCAATTTCAACAATTTGTAAAATCGTCTTTTGAAGAGACGATTTCTCCCGGAAGTGTTATTTTAGGAATTAGTTTTGGTTGGAGGTTAATATGAGTAATATTTTTGTTGTGGAGTATTATTTCATAATTTTTTTTTGTTGTAGTAAGCTACTCACAGTCTGGATGTATGAGCGTATTCCTGCATTCAGGCAACGACTCAGCGCCGATCGAATAAATCTTTCACCACACCTTGCCCTTGCCCACAGGTAACAAATTAAGTATCATATGATTTATAACATAAAACTTAATTGAATTGTGGTAAAATCCTCGCACGAATCATGTTACAGATATAATAGTAAGCTGAATACCATAATTGCTGCTATGGCTCGACAAACTATGGAGTCATTTAGGGTTCCACCTAGTGAGGTAGAGGTAATATACAACTAAACATTATTACAATACAATTTGGTTTGTCATAAGTTGTTTGCATGATTTTAATATTTATTTGGATGTTGTGTAGTGGATCTGGCAGCCATATGGTGATAGATCACCACACCCAAAGCAATTTGCTGTAGTGGTATTTCTAATCCACTACAATGTCATCCAGGGTCATCAACCAGACTAGGTACTTCACCAGTTCGGGGTTGACCAGCCCATTCCTGCTCCCCCACTTAACTGTGACATGCTTCATGTAGTCACAAGGACAGGCAGGACAAATGCAGCATGGTGTGATATCTTTTGAGACCACATTTAGATGTTGAATAACAGACATCAGTACCGAGTATTGACTTCACAATTGCCAAGAAGCGTCCCTCTGGACATGAGGAGCGCTTATATGGTTTGGTACCTTCAGCATGATGTGTCTTGGTACACTGAGGAGAGCAAGAGGAATGTCATTATGGTATACATATTTTTGTATTTTATTTTCTCTATTTGTTCGATAAGTAATATCTTTTTAACGTTATTTTGTAGGATCTTACAATGGCAGTTCTTCGTGGGATTATTACTCACGATGTGTTTGACTGTGAGTAACTAACTGACAATGAACACTCAAAATATGAAAGCTGTAAAACTAAGAGCGAGTAATAGATTTACGTGAACATTCACTTTATTAGCACGTATCAAGATTAATACTCGACTCAAAACATGGAGAACAGACTCTCCAAGTTTCAACACGTAAAAGCCCTAGATCTTTTCTACTATCTAGTAATTTTACAGAAAGCACTCTTTCTTTCTCACGTTTTCTCTCTCTCGGAAAACCTAAACCGTCTCTGTCTTGTACATCGACTCTATATAGGCAGTTTTCTTTAAGAGCTATCTAAAATAATCTTTACAAAATATATCGATGCGCTCTAACAATAACAATATAAAATAAGTTTGGATTTTATACTAGTTAATACTAAAGATAAAGTTTTCCTTAGCCACAGTATGTAACATAGAAGCGAGATCTGTTAAACTGCAATCTTCATCCTTTTCAGTCTTCAGATTTGTGTGTCTGGAACTTAGCCACAGTATGTAACACAGAGTTCCTAAATAAAAACAGCAACAGTTTCCCCTTTTTTTGATTAGACAAACTCTGTGTGAAGTATCTGTATAGTTCCCCCTGAATTTCTGCATTTACTTCCCCTTTAACATATATTTCCATGTCAATGAAAAACATACCAAAGCAGAATGAAAGTAATCGAGTTAAACAGTATGGATAAACGTTTGACCATGACAACAAAAGAAATCCAATATTAGCAGGCATCCATAGTTATAGTTCACAGACACACAAGTGCATTTTCCCCTTTTGCCGAATCAAAAGAGGTGAAGCATTAGTCAAAAGAACCCTAGGTATAAGCCAAAAAACATAAGTCTGTTACACAGTGGAGAACATAATATTCTGGGCAGCATGTGAAAACAGAATAAGAGAAACAGCAAAAGATAGAGCAGGCTAGAAGGTTTCTTCAGACTCGGAGGAAGAGGTAGAAGCACGAGGTGCAGAGCGCTGAGATTCAAAAGCCAAGATACGCTTTTCCAAAGCATGTTGGTTAGTAATCAAGGTGTTGATCATTGCAAGTAAGGTGGATTCATGAGAGGTGGGCGGTGGTGGCTGAGCAGAAGTTTCCTGATGATGTGGTGGATGTTTGAGCTGCCAACCAGATGGGGTATGCTCTATGGACATCTTGGAGAGTGTATGCGCACCCAAATAGTGAGATCCCTTCATGGGGACAATGGCCATATTCTCCAGAGGAATGTGATAAAATCTGAACACTTTTGTCAGCCAAAGTGGATAGGTAATCACCGGTTTATGACTATTGATGACTCTTTTCCAATGATCAATCATAACCCTAGGAAGGGAGATTTCCAGTTTGTGCTCAAGGCACCACATCAAAGCCAGATCAACGGGAGTGACACGCTCCCTCATGTCATGTCTTGGAGTCAAAACTTGATAAGCAAATAAATGCAACAGGCGGGGCAAGGCACTAAAATCTCGTTGTAAATAGTTCCGAAGACGGGTACTAGCAGTAGTCAAACCATAATGTCGTTGGACATCCTTAATGGGCACAATATCAATCTTCTGAGGATTGAACTCAGATAAACCAGCCAAAGGAACTTTCAGAATATTAGCGAGCAATCCAGGTGATAGAGTATTACAGACACCAACCACTTTGGATTGAAGTTCAGTCTCAGTAATCAGGGACATATTAGAAACAAATTGCAGCAAGGCCTCTGGATAATATATGGTTTCAGAACTAAACAAAGAGTCCCATTTCTGAAATTCGATATATTCTGAAATTTCCACCAAATCATGCGCTCGAAGCCACTGACAATCTATTACTTTACCCATTATGAGATCAGACAGTGCAACATCCCTAATGAAAAACGGATTCTGAGGAAACTTACACGGTGCCTTCGATGAGGAAGCATGAGCACGAGTGGGTGGTCGAGAAACGGTAACCTTCTGTTTCTTGGAATGCTTTGCCCCGACACTTGTGACACCAGCCGGTGGCATTTTAGTAGAACCGGGAGAAGGAACCGGTGAGGGTGGCACCTGGCGTTTGCGTTGGTTTCTTGTACGGGGCCGTGTCGATAAGTCTGCCGCATGTGGAGACTCGACATGATCAACAGAGCGACCACCAGTAGGGGTGACAGAACCCACTGCC
Source organism: Limonium bicolor (assembly GCA_023374045.1). NCBI lineage: Eukaryota > Viridiplantae > Streptophyta > Magnoliopsida > Caryophyllales > Plumbaginaceae > Limonium > Limonium bicolor. The sequence goes on along the minus strand of CM041776.1, from coordinate 313,501,529 downwards.
GGAGAAGAATGAGAGGCAGAATCAGCAGCCTGAGCAGAGAGTGTATTCGCAGCGGTTTGCAAGGAATTTGTAGTGGATTGTTGTGGTGTGAGGGTTTGAAGTGGAGGTGGAGGGTTTTCGGGTGGGTTTTGAGTAGCGGGTACCGAGGACGGTATGTGAGGCGGTGAAGCATTTGGTGATGGCGCGGAAGTATTTGAGTCAGGTGCTTGGAGTGGTGATGCAGAAGGAGAGATAGAAGCCATTGGTATGTGGAGCGGAAGAAGAAGCGGAGCAAGACCAGAGAAGAAAGAAAGAAGAAAGACAGAAGGAGAATGAAAAGAACCAGTGAAGAGAAGCGGTGGGTACCTATTCGTATTCTCATTTTTTTCTTTTTTAAAGAACACGAAACCTAAAAGTAGTGCGGAAGCGAGAGAAAAAAAACAGAGAAGCGAAAAATACGGAGAAGAGAAACAATAGAAAGCAGCTGCGAGACCAGTTGAAAACTACCAGTAACAAACTCATATTTTGAAGCGAATCACTAAAGCGAAAAGACTAAACATCAACACATCACAGAAATAACAAAAGGTAAAAATGAACAAGATGTCGGAACCATACCTTATGGAAAGTTGATCATCCCAAGCTCGAACCGAAGATAGCAAAATTGATCACGACTTAATGGTTTGGTGAAGATATCAGCAAGTTGTATGTTTGTAGGACAGTGAAGTAATTGAATAGTGCCTTGTTCAACTTGATCACGTAGGAAATGATGACGAATCTCGATGTGCTTCGAACGAGAATGATGAACCGGATTGTTTGTAAGTTCAATGGTGCTGGTATTATCACAATAGATAGGAACCGGACCGTAAGGGATGCCAAAATCATTTAGTTGATGACAGAGTCATAGGGTTTATGCACAACACGCAGCAGCAGCAGCAACATACTCTGCTTCAGTGGTGGAGAGAGCAACAACAGCTTGTTTTCATGAGAACCATGATATGAGACTGTTACCCAGAAGCTGAGCCGATCCAGATGTGCTTTTGCGATCAGTTAGTGACCCACCAAAATCGGCATATGTGTAAGCCATAAGGGTAGTGGAAGTGCCTATAGGATAGAACAGACCAAGTTTCGGAGTTCCACAAAGATAGCGAAATATACGCTTGATGGCCTTCACATGTGGAATGCGTGGAGAGGATTGAAATCTGGCACAAAACAAACACTATGCATAATGTCGGGACGACTAGCTGTGAGATACAATAACGAACCAATCATTCCTCTGTAAACCTTCTCGTCAGCAAGATCTGTTGTAGACTCAGCTCCAAGACGCAGTGTAGTAGACATTGGTGTGGGTAAAGACTTAGCATCCTGAAATTGATATTTGGTGAGAAGTTCAGATGTATATTTCGTTTGACTGACATGTGTTCCATCAGGAGTTTGTCGAAATTGTAATCCAAGAAAATATGTGAGTTCACCCATGTTGCTCATTTGAAACCCTTTCGACATCATAGCTTCAAAATCCTTGGCCAAAGTGGAATTCGTGGATCCAAAAATAATGTCGTCAACATAAATCTGAATGAGTATTATCTCAGAGCCTTGACGTCGCAAAAATAGGGTACGATCGACTGTGCCTCTACTAAAACCTTGGAGAAGGAGAAACTGTGTGAGCCTTTCATACCAAGCTCGTGGAGCTTGTTTAAGACCGTAAAGAGCCTTCTTGAGACGGTAGACATCATTAGGGCGATCCGAGCTTTCAAAACTAGGTGGCTGTGTATCATACACCTCTTCTTTAAGATATCCATTCAAGAACACACACTTGACATCCATCTGATATAGCTGAAAACGATTAGCTACAGCAAATGCGATGAGTAAACGGATGGCTTCAAGACGTGCCACGGGTGCAAAGGTTTCTTCAAAATCTAAACCTTCTTGCTGATTATAACCCTTGGCTTCCAACCGAGCTTTATTCCTGGATATAACACCGAATTCGTCAAGCTTGTTTCGGAAAACCTATTTAGTCCCAATGATGTTATGATTTTCTGGCCGTGACACCAGATCCCAAACGTCATTTCGCTTAAACTCGTTGAGTTCCTCATGCATAGCATTTATCCAGCCAGGATCTGACAGTGCCTCCTGAACTGACTTAGGCTCAAGTTGTGACAGAAAACCCTGGTGTGCACAGAAGTTATGAGCAGATGATCGTGTTTGAACCCCCGTATGTATATTCGTGATGATATTGTCAATATCAACACCTGGTTCTTGGCAAGCGGTGGGAGCACGTATCTCAGATGGCAAAATGTCTTGTTGATTATTTTGAGGGTGCAGTTCAGTATGAGCATCAGGTGGAATCTCTGCATCTTGAGTGTCATTCTCCGGAGTAGCTACTGGGATGATAGGATCATCATCAGAATCAGGTGCAGACTCAGTATCCCTCTCAGGTACGAATGACGGCTTAGGTAGAGGTTGAGTGTCCCTTCCGCTGAAGCTAGTCTCATCAAACTTGACATTAACTGATTCCTCAACGATTAATGTCTGCTTGTTAAACACTCTATAAGCTTTACTATTTAGAGCATATCCCAAGAAAACACTTTCTTCACTCCGATTTTCAAATTTCCCCAGATTTGTTTTCTTCTGATTTAGGATGTAGCAGCGACACCCAAAGACGCGAAGATAGAAATAGAAAGATTTCTACCTTTGAACAGCTCGAATGGAGTTTTAAGAAGAACAAGACGGATTAAGGCTCTGTTTAGTATGTAACACGCGATGTTAATAGCTTCTCCCCAAAAACTTTGAGACAACCCACTACCACTGAGCATTATGCGAGCCATTTCCTGTAAAATTCTATTTTTGCGTTCTACCACTCCATTCTGTTGAGGTGTACGACACGCGGAGTAAGTGTGAGTAATCCCTTTGTCAGTACAATACTCAGAGAAATGTTGATTTAAGAACTCTGTCCCTTGGTCTGTGCGTATCCACTTGACAGAGCGTTCTGTCTGTAGTTCTAGCTGTGTGACGAGAGCTTTGAAATGTTCAAAGGTTTGATCTTTAGAAGCAAGTAATCGAACCCATGTAAACCTGGAAAAATCATCAACAACTACCAGAATATACCGTTTTCCTGACCTGCTTTATACTCGCATTGGTCCCATCAAATCCATGTGTAACAACTCCAGGCAACCCGTAGTACTTACAGTGACTTTCGCAGAATGATTTACCTTGACTTGCTTACTTAAAGCACAATCCTTGCACACTGCTGAGGAATCTAGGGTCTTTACTGGTAAACCTTCTACCAATCCCTTCGTCCGTAAGCGATTGATGAGTCGATAATGTGCATGACCAAGTCGACGATGCCATAACTGTACATCCTCTACAGCAGCTGTAAGACATGAAACATCATGAACTGAGGATTTAACATCAACGACATACAGATTTCCTTTTCTGATCCCTTGTAACAGCACCTCCTGTGTTAACTTATTTCTTACTTGAAATCCTTCCGAGTCAAATATAACTTGAGAAGGCCCTTTATCACAAACTTGTGACACACTAAGTAAGTCATGTTCTAATCCTTCAACAAGACAAACTTGATCAATGTAGGCATCATGTCCAATAGTTCCTATTGCCACAATTTTTCCCTTACCATTATTTCCAAATTTGACTTTACCACCATTCTGCTCCATGAGTGAGCTAAACTTTGTCCTATCTCCACTCATATGCCTTGAGCACCCGCTATCCATGAGCCACCAATTTTCCTTAAGTGACTCAGGTTGTTTCTGAGAAATATCAAACAGCAAGGTTAGTCTTGGGTACCCAGACTAGCCTGGGCCCTGTGATATGAGAATTAAAAGACCTGTTAAAAGACTCTTGAACAAAACGAGCATCTTGAGCTTTAGAAAATCTAGCGTATTTTTATGACCAAGTCGATGAAAATACCTACATGATATTGTTGTTGTTTTCTTACTATCATGGTGTGCCTTTTGTGATCTAACCTTTTTAACATTTACCTGATCGTAACCTAATCCTCTTCTATCTGTACTGTTCTTGGATAGCATATTACACAGATTAGCTTTTCCTGTATACCACTCAGGATTTTTCCGTGTTTGTAACTCTATTTCGCGATTCTTTTTGTGAACCTCTTCAGTAAGTACACAAACTTCCTTATTCAAACTTTCATTGCGATCAATCATAGACTCAAATTCAACCTTTGCCCAATGGGGTAAAGTAGCAACTCTAGACAGCAGTGGACTGACAAAATTAACTTTCACAGGTTTCGTGCAACTAGTGGACTCAGAACTTTCAAGATTCCTAATCTTTTCTTCCAGTTGACCTATCTTTTCTTCATAATCAAGTTTTTGTGATTTTAATTTTAGCACAGTTTCAGATAAAAGATCGGACATTTGTTCCTTTGACATTAAATCTATAGACTCTTTAACATAATCCAAACATACCTCTTCTTCTGGGAGAACTTTCTTCCAGTTTTCCATTGCCATAAAACAGTATTCAGTGTTGGATTTTTCTACATCTTCAAAAGCAATTGCCGTCATGCACGCTTGTTCTTCATTCTCAGTATCTGAGTCTGTACCTGACTCATCCTCACTAGGCCTGTCAAACGGGTTATCCGTTCGGGTTTTGGGTCATATCTTGTCGGGTCAATATTCGTTCAGGTCATTAAACTTTCGGGTCATTTCGGGTTTGGGTCATTTCGGGTTCAGGTTGTAATAGTGTCAGATAGAATCAGGTTTCGGTTATTTCGGGTCATGGTTAATATTTTTTTGAAAAAATTATAATATAAATATATACCTAATTTCTATAAGAATATACAACATATAGATTACAGAACTTTCAATACAATGCCTATTCTAAATTCATTCGGATATACTAAGTTTAAATCAAGTTTTTTGTCATATTTATTTGGGTCATTCAGGTTTGGGACAATTTATGGTCACTATTATTTTATGTTATTCGAGTTTGGCTAATTTTTAATTACTATTATTTTGGGTCATTTCGGGTTCGGGTCGGTTTCGGGTTATAAATTTTTCGGGTCATTTCGGGTTCGGGTCATTTTGGGTTTTACCCAATCGGGTTTCGGGTTTATTTTATTTAAATATTTTCGGGTTCAATCGGGTTTCGGGTTCGGATAAAACGGATGGGTTTTTGGGTTGGGTCAAATTTTGATAGCTCTAATCCTCACCCCAGGCTGCAGCCGCTGTTGTTGAGAATTTTCTAACCTTTTCTTGAAAATTTTCTCTCTGAGGTAAAGGACAGTTTTTTACCTCATGCCCTGGTTTGTTACACCTGAAACATACAATAGGACCCTTCTTGTTCTTGTTACGATTGAAGCGAGTATTGCTTCCTCTCCGTCCACAAAAAATTCTTTGAATACCATTCGCGATCAAAGTGATTTCTTCATCTTCATCTATCTCTTCTTCATCTGCTTCTGTAGGACACTTCCGAGCTTTTAGTACTTGATCCTTGCTTGTAGTTGAAGTAGAGATTGATCCTTTCATCTTTCCCTCGTACACCATCAATTCAGAACCCAACTCCTCAAGAGACATTTTTGTTAAATTCTTGGTTGTTTCCAGCAAGGTTGTGTAGTGCAGCTAGTCTTTTCCAAGACTATCTAGACATCTCTCATTGATAGTCTGATTATCCAGAGTAACTCTCACAATTTTCACATCACTAATTATCTTGTCGAATTTTTCAAGAGTCTGAGTAATTGACTCACCTTCTTGCATTATGAAATTATCAAACTGCCTTCTGAACAGTTTGCCCTTGGCCTTTCTGATCGAGTCAGTACCTTCATATGCAACCTTAAGAAAGTTCCAAACTTCCTTAGCAGTTAGTATACCAAGCACCTTTTGTTGATCTCCTTCAGACAAGGAAGATACTATCACTCTTAACGCATGCTTGTTCTTGCTGAGTAGCTTCTTATCATTATCATTCCAGTCTTTATTTTCTTTCTTCTTGGTCACTCCTCCTTCAGTCGTTTGTGGAACGAGATCTCCTTCTGTGACCACCGTCCAGAGGTCATAATCTATAGACATCAGCTGATGTCCCATCTATTCACACCAACAAGCATAGTTAAACTTGGTAAGCTTAGGTGCCTTGACATTGTAAGAGCCCATGTTGATCACCCTTGGAAGATTTCTCTTCAGATTATGCTAAAAGGGAACCTTGCTTTGATACCAATTGTAGGATCTTATAATGGCAGTTCTTCGTGGGATTGTTACTCACGATGTGTTTGACTGTGCGTAACAAGACTGATAATGAACACTCAAAATATGAAAGCTGTAAAACTAAGAGCGAGTAATAGATTCACGTGAACATTCACTTTATTAGCACATATCAAGATTAATACTCAACTCAAAACATGGAGAACAGACTCTCCAAGTTTCAACACGAAAAAGCCCTAGATCTTTTCTACTATCTAGTAATTTTACAAAAAGCACTCTTTCTTTCTTTCTCACGTTTTCTCTCTCTCAGAAAACCTAAACCGTCTCTGTCTTGTACATTGACTCTATATAGGCAGTTTTCTTTAAGAGCTATCTAAAATAATCTTTACAAAATATATTGATGCGCTCTAACAATAACAATATAAAATCAGTTTGGATTTTATACTAGTTAATACTAAAGATAAAGTTTTCCATAAATATCTCAACAGAAGCGAGATCTGTTAAACTGCAATCTTCATCCTTCTCAGTCTTCAAATTTGTGTGTCTGGAACTTAGCCACAGTATGTAACACAGAGTTCCTAAATAAAAACAACAACATATTTAATCCCTTGTTTTATTTAGTTTATCAGGCGTCTACTATTGCTATAGAGCAGTTTAGAGGATTCCCGCTGATCAGAGTGTTAGAGAATATGCCACGCGACTTTCTCAGACGATCGATGTTGATCACTATCATCGATATAGGCATTTCTCCCAACAGTTCTAACAGTAGGCGCCAGCAAGGGTAGAGTTGCAGTACCCTGCATATGTAATCAATGACAACCCTGCTCCTAAAGTTGGCAGAAACCGGCCGTATAGTCAGAGACGAAGAGGGCCGCATGACTATGCACCACCACCACCAAATCAGCCTTCATTGCAGTCGCACTATGGCATAGTTCTTCCTACTGTACCTAACCAGAATGGCTATCGGCCATCCTTTGATCCACAGCCATCTCTTCAGTTCCAATGGTGCAGCACACGGTTATTGGTCAGGCACCGCATGACTTTGGATGGTAGTTCGATGTCGGTTCCTGTTCCTTGAACCCTCCACCTACTAGACCTCTTTCACCTGTTAGACCACCTTCCCGTCTGACTAATCAGGAGTTGATCATTATATGCGATCAAATAGTCTACGATGTTGCTCTCATTGGGGGTTGAACTGGGGCTTGTTAGCTAGTAATAACCGGCAACAGATTGAATCGGTTACTGCCCCATCAGCCGATCCCTCAGCTTTGTTCCAGGCTGCTCCTTCAGCTATGCCGCAGCATGCTCCCCTCGCACCGTCTTCATCATTATATCCTATTACACCAGCTGCGGTGCCACAAAAAAAGGAAGTGAGGAGGATCTGGTTAAGGGGCACGGAATCTAGACATAGAAACCCTAGAATGTTCAACCCCGATTTCACTAATCCTTAGATTATGAACTATTGTTATATATTTGTAGTTGGTTTTAAGTTATGTTATTTGGTTTTTGAACTATTTTTCTAAGTTAAGTACTTGGTTTGTAAACTTGTTGGTCTTATGCTATGTTGGATGTAATTTGTTCCATATGCAGTTTATTATAATTCAACATAGTGTATGTTAGGCACTTGGGGCATTTTTTTGTTGTTAAGTCGGATGGATCTAATTTTTTGCCATGATGTTGTGGCCATATAGTAATACACGTACACAGATTTATAAGGATAACAGATGTCATTTGGTACTTCAAACTCTATGTGCAACGTAGCACTAACGTGCAGTTTCTATAATTCAATTATAGTGTATGTTAGGCACTTTGGGCATTTTTTTGAAGCACTTGTTGAAGTTGGATGGATCTAATATTTTTCCACGATGTTTTGGTCATATAGTACTACATGTACGCAGATTTACAAGGATAGCGGATGTCATTTAGATCTTCAAACTCTATGCGCAACATAGTACTAGCATGCAGTTTTTTATAATTCAATTATATAGTATGTTGGACACTTTGGTAATTTTTTTGAAGCATTTGTTGAAGTTGGATGGATCTACTTTTTTGCCACGATGTTGTGGTCATATAGTATTACACATACACAGATTTACAAGGATAACAAAAGTCACTTAGTACTTCAAACTCTAAGCACAACGTAGCACCAGTTTTCGAAAATCTAGACCCGACCGACCCACCCTAGGGTCGGTCGAGTGCAGAAGCTTCAATTTTCAAAAATATGGACACGACCGACCCACCCTAGGGTCGGTCCAGTGTAAAAGCTTTAGTTTTCAAAAATCTGGACCCGACCCACCCACCCTAGGGTTGGTCCTAGGGTCGGTCCAGTGCAAAAGCTTCATTTTTTGAAATTCTGGACCCAACCAACCCACCCTAGGGTTGGTCCAGTGTAGAAGCTTCAGTTTTTGAAAATCTGGACCCGACTGACCCACCCTAGGGTCAGTCCTAGGGTCGGTCCAGTGCAGAAGCTTCAGTTTTTGAAAATCTGGACCTGATCCACCCACCCTAGGGTCGGTCCAGTGCAAAAGCTTCATTTTTCAAAATCTGGACCTGACCAACCCACCCTAGAGTCGATCCTAGATTTGGTCCAGTGCATAAGCTTCAGTTTTCACAAAATTTTACCCGATTGACCCATGAAGATGTGCAAGCAGATTGGTGGGGCATTTATTTTGACTGGGTTAAATGCGCATGGATTGTAGAGAGCTACCAAATCTGTATAACTATAATGCTGTTTTTAACCTAAATTCGGGGATGCATGAGAACGTCCAAACGAAATCTTAAATATACTAAGCCAAGTTAAGCTAACCACCAAAACTTGGAAACCATCTCTTAGAGTAATGTCATTGACCAAGTGGACACTAAGAAAGTGGTTGAGGATAACTTCTTCCCCAAAGTAAGTCAGGGAACGGTGAGTAGCCTTTCTAATCACCACAACTCGGATACCTTCTCTCAGTGTGATGTCATTGACCAAGTAGACATTAAGAAAGTGGTTGAGGATAACTTCTTCTTTAAAGTAAAAAGCCATCCATATGTTGGTCGGAGAGTTTAGCATGGAAGGGTGAGACGAGGGTGCGTGCAATGAAAAATGGTTGTGAGCCCACTCCTTTTATAGGGGAAATATATGGTGCTCTATTATTATGGTATCTAATTCCTTACCTTATCTTATAATATTTTACCTTATCTTGGAATATTATCATGGTATCAAATTCTTTCCCTTTTGATGAGTGTCCACTCATTTTAAAACAATGACGGAGGTCATTGTAATGTTATGTTTCATGTTTGTAATAAGGCCACTCATTTAGGCCATTTTACTATGTTATCAAGTGCTTTTAATGCTTCAAGAGTTAAGTATTTAGTGAGTTTAAATCACCTAAAAATATTAAGGATTAATTACCTTCGAATTTAGTTGTAAAAAACTATTACAAAGCTTCAGTAAGAACAAAAGGTAATTCATTACAAATGACAATGTATAAATTACATGTACATTTTTTTGGTATGCTTGCAAAAGGCACAACCTGTCCAAGCAGGAGCATAATTGACAACCATATAATACAACAACGTACAACGATACAAGCGAATTAACTATAACTTGCATTCGGGCATCTCATCCTTACATGACCGTGTTGCCGACGTAGGCCACAATGTCTTATTTCCCACTCATAATTTTCCTCCATTTCATTCTGAATGCGGGAGAATGTGGGCCGGCCTCTAACATTGTGTATCATAGCTAGATCTGGAGCAATAGTAAGTCCACCTTATATTGGCCACTTCCCTTGATTTCCTAGTGGCACAAACTTGTTCTCACTGTAAGCCTGTATTATCGTTTCAAGTCTGTAAACTTAATGAACATAGTTCCTCCAATCCAGGGTGGTAGTAGAGCACATGACCATGACATGTGAGGATGGATACTTAAATGTCTGCCATTCACCGCATTCACACTCCCTTGAGTTGATTCGGACCGTAAATTTACCTTTGTCTCACCGTAGGTTTGCATCTCCATTGTCAACCACCTCAAATACCAAATCCATAGCATCAATAACAACCACCTGGTGGTAGATGGCAAGGGTTTGGTTCTCAGCTACTTTGTTTAACAGGTGCTTGGTAAAAAATGATCCACTATTCCTTTGTGCAATATAGGTTTCTAAGTTATCTCAAAAGTAGTCAATTAACTTATACAAAGTGCTTTCAACAATAGTCATTACCGGTAGGAGATGGACCCTCTTCAGCACCCCATTCATGCACTCCACCAGGTTAGTTGTCATATGACCCCACCTCTTTCCATCATCATACGCACGTGATCATTTCTCGAGGGGAAGCTCATTGAAAAAAGGAGCAATAGAGGGGTGAAGAGCAAGTAAATGATTCAATATGTCCTGAACTATATCCCATCTAAAATAGTAACCTACACAAGTAATATCATCATATTAGATACCTACCCACTATCATAAAAAATGACTACATACAAATCTAGCAATTACCTGTGTTGATAAGGTACTTTTTCCATTCCTTATTTCTAAATCTTGTCTAAAAGTTTAAAGTAATATGACCCCACCTCTTTCCATCATCATACGCACATGACCATTTCTCTGGCCCAATCCCTTATCACTGCCACATCACTCCTAGCTCCAATGACTATGTTACAAACACGGTCAAGAAAATATTTTCAGTTATCTCTTGACTCGCTAGCAACGATACCAAAGGCCATCGGTATTATCTTGTTGTTACCATCTTGAGCGACAACAACCAATAATTTACCTTTGTACTTACCATACAGTTGAGTAGCATCTATTTGCAGTAGAGGTTTCATACACTTGAAAGCAGTAAAGCAAGGCCCAAATGCCCAAAAACAACGCTTAAACCGCCTAACAGAAGTGGTCTAGGTTCCTCTTCAAACACAGTAGTTGAATCTAGGTTGACATACGAATTAGGTATAAAGTGTATGATACTTATGATATACTTGGGTAGTTCAGCAAATGATTGCTCCCAATCACCGTAGACCCTTTTTATCGCTTCCGCACGGCCTAACCAAGATTTTTTGCAGTTGCTCTTCCTTTTGTATTTTGAACAAATAAGTTGAATCACAGTCTTCACTTGTAGTGTAGAGTTCTCTTTGACCCTCCTTGGTATCATGACTTCAACAATGAAATTGTAAGTCAAAAAACGATCATTACTCTCGTCTAGGACTGGAGCGCATGTGTGAGGACTGAATTTCCGTATTCGCCATTCAAATGAATTCTTTAACAGCGCAGCTCGAAATTTAAAATTGCACCCTTGTCGGCACCTTAAGGATTAAATTTTTATGTTATTCTCGGGGGCAACAAAATTTACGTTTCTCTCCAGGTGATACTGTTTCATAGTCGTCACAAGAACATTTTTATCAGCAAATTCTTTCCCTTTGACGAACTCATGATCTAGCCTCCAATACGGCACACCACGTCGATCAATGTCGGATGGTATCTGGCTTATGGCCTCTAGATCCACCTGCAATGAGAATGGTGCTGCAGGAGTGTACAGTGTGGTGGGTCCAGCTTTATCAACTATGTCATCGTCATCAGGTAAACCTTCTGGCTCTATCTCAGAATCATCATCCGAACTTTGGAGATTTTCATCTTCGGCTTGGTGATGCTCAGAAAAATCATCGTCGGTCTCATTTTTTTCCTCCGGCGAAGGTGTAGTAACATGCTCGAATTCAACTTGCACAACCAAGTTGTTCAGCACATCTGAATTCTTGTTGAAGTTTGATATCATCAGCTTCACCCGAGAATCACTAGTAATTTTGAGTGTATGAAACGAACAAGATGGATATTTATTCTCCAAATTTCTGCAAACCATGTCGGTGATAACATAATCTCCCCCTAACTCCAAGTCGACAAGATTTTTGACAGTATCTTTGAAGGATTGAAATGTGGAAACCTTAGAAATTTGAGTGTGGATGAACTTCAACCAATGGGATATATGAAAATATACACCATCTGGATTGTATTTAAGATCTACATTTAGATAAAGAGTACATGGGACATCCATCTCAAATATGTGTAGCAAATGTGGAAGAGTGTGGATTTTGCTCCTAGAAGAAGAGAGAAATCTCGAATTTAGTACTCGGGTGTCGGGTTTAGATTGCTGATGAACTCGACGATTTTCGTCCGTCCGATCGTAGTTAAAAGAAACGGACGGCCGAGATTAAAACGTTTAAGTTTAAGTGTTTAAGTTTTTATATTAACTTCAGAAATAAACCCTAACTTGTTGAATTTATTTAAATGCTTTCCCGAATGTATTTTGACCCGAAATTTTAACCATAGATTCCTTATAAAATCTAGTTTATTATGATGTAAATTAATATGGGTTTTGAGTTTTTAAACGTAAGTTATAAGTTTTACAAGTTCTGAGTATTATGGAATTATTTGGTTAAATTAAAAAGATATTTTTATGAAATAAAATTTTTATAATATGTCTAAAATGTTATAGTAGCTATATATTTAATTTGGGGATTTTTGAACAAGAATAAATAGGTTTAAAAATTATATTTCTAAGGTTTTTCATAAGTTACCTTATAATATAAGGTTTTTAATGTAACCAAAAATTAAAGTATAGATGATTAATAAACTTTATAGGTTGGGGAAAATATAATAGGACTAAACTAACATTTAATACAGAATGTTAATAAATGTTTTTGGGTACAAACTTTTAAGTGAAGTAAATATATATATATATATATATATAGATAATATATATATTATATCTAGATATATAATAAGAAATATAACTTTTAAATCAAGGAACTAAATTAATCTACATTTATATTAATTATATAATATGGTAGTTAATATACTTAGTTGAAACTAAGGAAAATACTTTATTTTATAAACCATATTTTGGATGTAGATATGTGTAAAAGTTAATATAAATAATTAAATGCAATAAAACTACATAAAGAATGTCTTGAATAAATCCTAGTATACATATACGATAAATAAATAAATAAAAGAAATAAAATACCTTATAGCAAATAGAATATGAAGGAATTAATAAGTTAAACTAAACCTATACATAATACTATTAAAAGAATATTATATGAGGTAGTATTGAATTGTGGTTATGAAATTAAGCTTAAAGAGTTATCTTGAATTTCTAAGATTTATATAAACCATATTAAAATACATGTGTAATATTATTTGTCAAAGACCAGAATGTAAATCTATAATTTGGTTAGGTAATTAATAAGTTGGGACTTAAGAATATTTGTAATTAGATTTTACACAATAGAACTCACTATATAATTAATAAATAAATGAAATACTTTTACATCTAAATGTGAAGTGGATTAGTAAGTCTGGATTAAATCATCTCTTAACATTTATGGTATTGAAATATAATGTAATGTTTTAAGATAAAATCATTAAAAGGATTATGATATAATCTATATTAAACTATGATTTGGAAATTTATCTAAATAATTATCCTTAAGTTTCTTAGAATTAGATAAGCCATATAAAATACATTTATTACCAATATTCAGGATGTGAGTTTATAATTAAGTGATGTATTCAGTAGTTAGAACTTATGAAAGGTTTGTAAATAGGAATTAGATACTTAAAACCTTAAAACCTTTAGTTAGATGAAACTAGGTTATATAAGAGATCATATTGATCTACTTACAACATTGAAAATATTAATATATCATTTGAATATAAGGTATGGGGATTTTTCAGAATATATTATCTTATTACATAATTAACAATTTCACTTAAGAATCAGAGTTTAACTCTTAGATAAATTTTACATTATGTTAATATGTAATGCTTATCCTAAAACATAATAAAGGGAATTAATTTATTAAGTTATTCCTTTGAAACCTTAGGTTTATAAAGCAATTTGAAACGTATTTAAGACTTAAGTTTATTGAAGTTTAGTATAAAAGGATTGTACATAGACTATGGGGGGAATGTGTGTAAAATTAAAACATTTAGGAAATTAAATGTAAGTAAGGATACATAAAAGGTTATACTAAACACCTTATTGTATAGGTAATAATAAAACATATAATATACCTTGTGAATACTAAATGTAAGATTAATTCGTTAAATCTAAGTTAACTATAGTATAGTTATTCAGGATGAGAAGCAATTTAACATCTTATGACAAGTTTATTAGATGGTTGTAATTAAAAGTCATTCTGAACTAAAGATGAGATAATTGAGTTTAGCAGTTCAATTAAGTTATAATAAAACACGTCTACAACACTACGATTCCAATATACAAGATGTAGATCTTAATTAAGTTAAGGGAAAGACTTAATCATAATGGGTTATCTAGTAGATATTGTTTAAATACATAATCTTTAAATTGTGAGATAATAGTATGGTATTCTGAGATGAATCCATCATAGGTCATAATACAATGTTTATTCTAAATTAAGAATAAAGGTATTGAGCTTAAGATTATTATTGAAATTCTTAGATTTAATTATATAATATAAACACATTTATGATATAAAGGTCACAAAAGTCTTGAATGTGAGGATTGTGGTTAAATATGAATAAAGTGGATAGGAGTGGACAATTAGCAGGTGTTAATAAATACATTCCTTGATCCTACAACATTGGGCTATACAACCTTCTAAAATAAGTCAAAGGTTATACATAACATTTAAGCGAGGGCTTATAAGATAATTGAGATTTGGAAATAAGAGTGAGGAATTTATTTAAGTTTAACTTAGGGTACAGGTTATTGATAGTAAATTATCTTCAATGTTCCTCAGAGAATTGTTGAATGTTTGCACGAGTTTACTAGAACTGCTACAGCGTTGACCAGGTACGATTTCTTGTACTCAGATACTTTTGTTAATGGGCTTTATGGAATGTTTTGGAAAATGCCAACTGTTCTTAAATGGATTTCTAAGGAAAACTGTGTGTATGACTAACTCAGCTTGTGTGACTAACTGAGCCTTGAATGTGAAACTTACATGGGTATTGGTTCCTTCTATTTGGTTGTTCCATTAGACATTAACTGCTTAGGGTTTACGCTTCTGCACTCTGTAGGACTGAGTGTTTTGGTATTGCTCTGGGTAGTTAGTGATCTAGTGGGAATGTGGAGAAGGTCACTTTTGGTAAATTCTTCTTTGACTCTGGATATCGTTTCATCCATGAGCTGGGTCTTGAGGTTTCGACGTGCGTGCGTCTTCAAAGGTAACAGTGAGGGGTTGTATATCCCCTGTCCCAAAAGGGACGTAGTAGACAGTGAGGGGCTGTATATCCCCTGTCCCAAAAGGGACGTAGTAAACAGTGAGGGGTTATATATCCCCTGTCCCAAAAGGGACGTAGTAGACAGTGAGGGGCTGTATATCCCCTGTCCTAAAAGGGCGTACTTGACGGTGGGGGGCATCTCTCCCAGTTGTTTTTTATTCCACTCTTGAGTTATTGGTTCTTAGATCTATCTTTTCATTCCTAGTCCTTTGTGACTATCTGAGTCTTTCTACTCCTAACTGGAATTGATTCTAACTTGAGTACTGGATGTTCACTAACTCATGGTGTGGTTTTTGGATTGACTAACTTTACCTTTCTATTATTTATCTTTATCCTTAACTTGTTATCTTTGGCTTGGTGATTTTAAAGTGTCTTGTTTCCCTGTTTTACTTTCAAGAGTTTAATTTCAAGTTACTGTTTATTTTGAAGAGTTATGTTTTAAAGATTGTTTTGGAGAATTATACCAGTTCCATTCCAGGGAACCGACTCACCCCTCCCGGGGTGTGCTGCTTGGTTTCATCTTGCAGGTATAAATTGTTTATACAGGTGGCCACGAAGAGCATGAGTGATTGGGATGGGAATTAGGAATTGTGGAGAGTTATTCTATTTTACTAGTAGTTATGTTTATGTTGTTTTTCTCGAGTTCAGACCGTAGCTTTTTGTAATTTTATAAGTTGTAATTGGTGATGTTTGGTGTCGGGTGTTTGGAACCCGATGGTCTGTAAACGCCAGTAGAGATTGTATATTCCACTGTATTTATTGTAAGTAGGGGCGTTACAGACAATGTTGTAGAGACTAGGTTGAAAGAGCGTTACGGTTACTATTGTGTGGTTGAATCGATACTTCATCGATTACTGCTGTGCTCCCAGCCACGCCCTGTATGGGGGCCATTGCAAATAAAACGAGATGTTGACGTTCAAACAATGATTGAACGGTTCGTTTATAATCAACAATTTTATACTCGATTAGAATTCTACGTGGTATATGCATTTAGGGAAGATAACCCACCACCACCACCAGCGAGCATATCCTTGGCAGAAGAGTATAATGAAGATTACAGTTCAGATGACAACGAACATGAAGGTTAATATGTAGGTGGATGATGCATATCTCGTCCATTTTAAGGCATCAACAGAAGTGATATGTGGCTACTCATATGATATATGTTCTTGTTTACAGCAAGCACGTATGAGAAGATGAATAAGTATTAGTATGTTGTTCTGTAATAAAACAATGATGGATGTCATTGAATCGATCTATGTATTTGGAATATTTCCTTAGCCAATAAAATGGTATATCAAATCAATCTTTAGTCCTTGCATATTTAACAAATACAAAATAAAGATAATTCATTACAATAGACAATGGATAAATTACATTTTTTTGGTGTGCTTGCTAAAGGCACGACCTGTCTGAGCAAGAGCATAATTGACTAATGCAATAACATACAATTATACTGGGGACTTAACTATAACTTGCATTCGGGCATCTTGTCCTTACATGACCTCGTTGGCGACATAACCCATAATGTCTTGTTTCACGCTCGTAATTCTCATCCATTTCATTATGAATACGGGAGAATGTGGGCCGGCCTCTAACGTTGCGCATCATTGCTGGATCAGGAACAATACGAAGTCCGGCGTATATGGGCCACTTCCCTTGATTTCCTAGTGGCACAAACTTGTTCTCGCTGTAAGCCTGTATCATCGTTTCAAGTCTGTAAACTGGATGAACGTGATTCCTCCAGTCCAGGGTGGTAGTACAACACACAGCCATGACATGTGAGCATGGATACTTAAACGCCTGCCATTCACCGCATTCACATTCCCTAGAGTTAATTCGCACTGCAAATTTACCTTTGTCACGCCTTAAGTTTGGATCCCCATTGTCAACCACCTCAAACACCAAATCCATAGCGTCGATAACAACCACATGGTGGTAGTTGGCAAGTGTTTGGTTCTCACCTACTTTCTCCAGTAGATGTTTGGTGAAAAACAACCCACTATTCCTTTGTGCAGTGTAAGTTTCTAAGTTATCTCTAAAGTAATCAATTAACTTGTACAAAGTGCTTTCAACAATAGCTGTTACCGGTAAGAGACGAACCCTCTTCAACACCCCATTTATGCACTCTACCAGGTTAGTAGTCATATGGCCCCACCTTTTGCCATCGTCATACGCACGTGACCACTTCTCAGGGGGCAGCTCGTTGAAAAAAGGAGGAATTGAGGGGTGCAGAGAAAGTAAGTGATTTAATCTTTCCTGGACTATATCCCTTCTTAAATAGTAGCCTGCACAAGAAATATTATCAGATTAAATACATAAACAATATACAAAAAGACGAAGACATACAAATCATTGTCACAATTACCTGTGTTGATGAGGTACTTCTTCCACTCCTTGTTTCCAAATCTTGTCTGAAAGTTTCAAGCAATATGACAGATACACAAGAAATGTTGGGCATAAGGAGGAAGCCAGTACGGTTCTTCCCTCATTATTGACATTATAGCTGCGGCCCGATCCGTAATAACTGCCACATCGTTCCTAGCTCCAATGATTGTGTTACGAACACGGTCAAGAAAATATTTCCAGTCATCCCTAGATTCACTAGCAACATTAGCAAAGGCCATTGGTATTATCTTGTTGTTACCATCTTGAGAACAACAACCAATAATTTCCCTTTGTACTTACCGTACAGGTGAGTAGCATCTATTTGAAGTAGAGGTTTTATATACTTGAAAGTAGTGAGGCATGGCCCAAATGCCCAAAAACAACGCTTAAACCGCCTAACAGAAGTGGTCTGAGTTTCATCTTGAAACACAACAGTTGACTCTAGGTCGACATACGAATTAGGTATAGAGTGTTTGATGGTTATGATATACCTGGGTAATTCAGTAAATGACTGCTCCCAATCACCATAGACCCTTCTTATCGCTTCTGCACGGCCTAACCAAGCTTTCTTGTAGCTAATCTTCCTTTTATATTCAGAGCGGATAAGTTGAATCACAGTCTTCACTTGTAGTGCAGGGTTCTCTTTGATCCTTGGTATCATGACTTCAGCTATGAAATTGTAAGTCAAAAAGCGATCATTACTCTCGTCTAGGGCTGGAGCGCATGTGTGCGGACTAAATTTTCGTATCGGCTATTCAAATGAATTTTTTAGCAGCGCGGCTCGAAATCTGAAGCTGCACCCTTGTCGGCACCTTAGGGTGTAAATTCGCCTGTTATTCTCGGGGGCAACGGAATCTACGTTTCTCTCCAAGTGATACTGTTTTACTGCAGTCACAAGAACATTTTTATCAGTAAATTCTTGCCCCACAACGAACTCTTGACCTGGCCTCCAGTATGGCAAACCAAGTCGATCAATGTCTGATGGTATCTGGCTTATGGCCTCTAAATCTACTTGCGATGAGAACGGCGCTGCAGGAGTGTACGGTGTAAAGGGCCAGCTTCATCAACCATGTCGTCGTCGTCAGGTAAATCTTCTGGCTCCATCTCAGAATCATCATCCGAAGTCTGTAGATTTTCATCTTCGGCTTGTTGATGCTGGGAAAAATCATCATCGGTTTCATTGTCTTCCTCCGGAGAAGGGGTAGTCACATGCTCGAACTCAACTTGCATAGCCACGTTGTTCAGCAAGTCTGAATTCTTGATGAAGTTCGATATCATCAGCTTCACCCGGGAATCGCTGGTAATTTTGAGTGGAAGATAAGAGCAAGTTGGATATTTGTTCTCCAACTTTCTGCAAACCATGTCGGTGATGACATAATCTCCCCCTAACTCCAAGTCGACAAGATTTTTGACAGTATCTTTGAAGGATTGAAATGTGGAAGACTGGGGAATTTCACAATGGATAAATCTCGACCAATTGGGATTAATATGGAAATATATACCATCTGGATTGTATTTGAGCTCTACATTTAGATAAAGAGTACATGGGATATCCATCTCAAATATCTATAGCAAATGGTTGAAAGAGTGACGAATGTGTGAGGATGAGGACTGAACAACAAATTTTGATTTTGCAGAGAAGGAAAAATAGCAACGAAGTAGCATGGAAGAAGCAAGGAAGTAGCAGAAGTTGGAAGAGCCAATAAATCATTTATAAAAGCTCAAACCAGAAACTAGCCGTTTTTTTACCGTTGGAGAAGCTGATAATTCATTTATCTGCTTCTTTACAACGCCCCAACAGTCGAATTTTCCGTTGTAAAGAAGTCGATAATTCAACCGCGCATGGGAATTGAATGGGACAAATGCCAGTGTACGGGAAATTTTCCAGTTAACAACATGCAAGCATTGTTTAAAATAAAAGAAAACCTGCAACATGGGCATAGCTAATTATGTCCGTTAACCAATGTTAGTACTCTGTATTGGAAATAGTAGTAGCTATTCTTTTTGTTTAGAAAAACTATTTCATTTTCTTCGTAAAATGCCCAAAAAAATATGACATTACAAACACTGGTTTGGAACTAGAAAGGAAAATGACAAGGCAGACACTAACCATACAAATAAACGAAAAAGATAAGACTATAATCGCATTCAACGAGTATAGTTCGCCATTTGACCAGGAATTACGTGGTCAGTTCTAATTTAATACTTTTTTAATTTTATGCGTACATTAATGTCAACCTAGTACTCCTGGAGTCTCTTTATGAGTATTTGAAATGTAATCATGCACTATACTCAACATATTATTTGTGAAAAAAAAAACTACTACAAAACTTAATTAAATGGAGAATAGCGATGAATTAATAAATGAGACTAGCCTATTTATATTCGTGTTTTCCTGATATAAAAAGGAATGATAGCTGGAAGCGAGTACCTTCGACTAATTTCTGAGACCAAATAGTTCTCTAATCTCTACCTATATAGAGGGCCCTTGATCTTCAGGACGTCGGGAGGTCAGTCGGACACTTTTAGGAAACAAAGAAAAAGTTCAAAAAAGAAGCAAACTGATTAGTTCTCTACTCCCGCTCCCTCTTGAGTTAGTTTAGTCCGTCGATCTACGATCTCCCTCTCATGGCGCAGGCAGCGAACAATCTGTGTCTTCCGAGTACTTCAGTCATCCCTCCTCCACCTAAAGGAAGATCGCCGGACTTCCTCCTCCCTCATCACCTCCAATTACGGTTGGAAAATCCTTCGATTTCCGTACATACCACCACGAGCCAAAATACAAACGTCAAAGGTGAATATTCAGATCTCCTGTCTCCAATCTAAGGATTCTGTTTTCGAAAAGTTAGTTACATCAGAAAACTTATCAATTTGCTTTTCTCTCGCATCCACCTCTTCTCCTCCCACGCTCAATCATCAACCATTCATTTTACAGATCAATTGCCGCCACTTCGAGAGGATACAGAATTCATCGACGGATCATGTCCAACTGACCCGGCCCTGGAGAGGATTATTGATAAGTTCGAGTCGATAACAACGGATGCCGTGACTGTACAGAGAGAAGTACTGAGAAAAATTCTTGAAGAAAACAAGGAAGCACAATACTTAAGCTATCACGGATTAAACGGAAGAACCGATGCAGAAAGCTTCAAGAAATGTGTACCGTTAGCAACATATCCCGATCTAAAACCTTACGTTGATCGGATTTACTCGGGGGAGAATGCCGGCGTTTTGACTTCGAAACCTGTCACTGCTCTCTCGTTGAGGTAATTATGAGAGTCGAGTGTTTTAACCAAACTCTCCGATTGGTGATTGTGTACGAGCTGCAATTGCAATTACGTACTACGTAGTGGAAGAACAAGAACTATATAGTGTGCGAGTGAATCTGTTATTTGATTGATTGACAAGTGTACGTTTGTTGATGATGTACTAGAAATTTTCTATTCGGATATGCAGTTCTGGTACGAGTGAAGGAAAGCCGAAAAGAGTACCGTTTACAGAAGAGATGATGAATGCCTATGTTCAATCAATGATTACTTCATTGGCGTACAGAAACAGGTTAGTTTACTATTCTGGCAGGCTACACACCCCCCTAACTAGTGGCTGTCTTCGTTAGGGTTTTTTTGGTGGGGCTGTTTTGTGGTTGTTTTATACCCTCCCCGTCCTGAATTGATAGTTCTGTTTAGTATTTGGACATGTCATTTGATTTTAATTTTTAACATATAAGATAATATAATTTTTAAAATTTAAGTTTTGCATATGATTCCTTATATGTTAAAACTATATATTATAAAATTTAGTTTTATAAAATTATTTTATCTTATATACGTGAAAAAACATACCATAAAGTAAACAATTCAAGACAGAGTGAGTATGTGGTAGGAGTAGAAGTAGGACCCACGTGAGATCACGCGGGGACCACACAAAACAACCACATTTATACCAATGCCTAAAGCAGCCAGTAATTTATTTTGTCGGTTATTAAATGAAATCATTCTGTGTATCAGACAAGAACAATTTTAATTAATCTCAATCAACCAAACCGCTTCTACAAATGCAAAAAGGATTAAAAAAAAGGAGAGGTTTTTTTTTTTTTTTTTTTGAAAAACAAAAAAAGGAGAGGTTTCGATTAGTAAAAGCCTCTCTTGATTCCAACCGCGTCACTAGGCGACCGCCACAATCTTTGACAACTCCTCGTTTTTTTTGGGTATATATTATTATTACCTGCTTGACTGCTTCCCTTCCGAGGAATCATCAATCCTTCTACAATCACTGTTACTACTACCAGTATATAAGCTTTCTGGATGCCAGTTCAATACGTAAGAATCGAGAAGAGGAAGGAAGACCTTCTAGTTGACAATAATCACCAGTTTTCTTTGACTTCGATTCCCTTACTCTTATACATAACTGGTTCAGAAGCGTAAAAAACTAATTTGTTTTCGTTTTTTTATTTGACAATGACACGTCGATACATATATTATTCGTTCAAGTTTTCCAATTTGTTAAACTCAAAGGAATGACAGAAGAGAGAAGTTAGGTCTTTCAGTTCCTCCCGCCTTTTCTGACTCTCTAGCCGCCCTTGCAATGAAGGAAACTGGTGTCTTATCTCTAGAAATCGTATCTGTTTTGGAATTGTTTTGATCTAATTATTTTAGATGTGAGAGTATATTTTGGAAGAGAGGGCTTAATCCACGTAGGATCACCCCTGTATGCATTTATGCCCATCAACCTTTGTTACATCTATGATTCAACCTATGACCTCACCTCCAATATGAAATAACTTTATTATTATATTACTAAGATTTAAGATAATACTAGTTAAACCCATTGGCGGGACCGCGAAAAAATTTCTGAAATAATAATAATAGAAAACAGCGTTTGTGGTGGGATTAGGATAATTAAATTAATATCCATGGGTTCATCTTAATCTATCCATCTACTGTCTCTTTCCTACGCTAAATTGCTCTTCTTGTCACATCCCATTTCGTCGAACTCACGCACTTTTCTCATTTCTTTCTACATCATCTGAGTTGACAGAGAGTACCCAATAGACTCCACCAAAATGTTCCTCCAACTCATCTATACCACCAAAAAGACAAAAACCGACACAGGGCTCGACCTTGGCCTAGTCAGCACCCACATCATCACAAACCCAAAGTATACCCTCTCATACCTGGCCCAACGTTGCAGCCCAGACGAGGTCATAACAGCCTCCGATCCAGGCCAGGCTCTGTACTGCCACCTCTTAATGGGCCTGAAGTTCCGTACCGAGATCCAATATGTCTACTCTGTCTTCGCTCACACTCTCGTCAACGCATTCCGTACACTGGAGCAGGTGTGGCCCGATATCTGCCGCGACATTCTCGTAGGAACTCCTGACATCAACCGTGTCACTGATCCAGATGTTCGGGAAGCTGTCTCAGCTCGGTTGGGCCGGCCTGATCCGGATTCGGCACAAGAGATCTATGGGCTATGTGAGGGACTAAGGAGTAAAGGGTGGGAGGATTTGGTTCCAGTTTTGTTTCCAAACGCGAAGTATTTGTTGGCTGTAATGACGGGTACTGCTGAGCATTATTTAGGAAGGTTACGGATTTATGCGGGAAATGTTCCTCTCAAGGGAGTCGATTATGGTTCGACTGAGGGATGGGTCGGGACCAATGTCAGATCCAAAGTGGCACCAGAAGATATCTGCTTCGTCCCGATTCCAGATATTGCTTACTTCGAGTTCATACCTTTGGATGAAGTTGATGGTAAAGGGAAGAATCTTGAACCAGTAGGTTTGACTGATGTTAAAGTCGGTCATAAGTACGAGCTCGTCTTCACCAACTTTCAAGGTAACCATGTGTTGAGTTTCTGTAAAAGTGTCCAGCTGAAATCGGGCTATATGTGATGTACCTTTGGCTTTTTTCACGTATGTATGTCTAACAACCAGTACTGCAAAAAAAAAATAAAAAAAAAAAATTGTAGGGATGTACCGATACCGATTGGGTGACTGGGTGAAGGTGACGGGATTTTACAACTCAACTCCGGAGCTCCGGTACATATGCCGTGGGGACGTGATGCTTTCCATCAACATAGACAAGATTACGGAAAAAGACATACAAGCTGCGGTGGAGGTGGCATCCAGACATTTAACTTCAGAAAACATCGAGCTAGTCGATTTCACAAGTCAAACGGACACAACTCCTGACAACGAGCATTACATTATCTACTGGGAAATGAGCAACAGCGGCAACAACGATGAGGACAACATGAGTACCTCGGAGTTGATGGGGAGATGTTGTAACAGCTTGGATGCGGCATTTGAGGATTTGGGTTACGTGTCAAGTCGGCGGTGTGGGACGATTGGAGCATTGGAGCTGCGGATTGTGAGAAGTGGGAGTTTTAAGAGGATTGCTGATTATATGTGCAGTCCGAGTGATAGTGGGAGTGGGGTTCAGTTCAAAATGCCGAGGTGTGTGAAGAGTGGAGCTTCGTCACGTGTGGTAAAAATGTTAGTGGATAATGTAATTGGGAGTTACTTTAGCACAACTTATGATCAATAATTAAGTAAAAATATTTGTTTAACAAATCATTTAATCAAGATTTTTTTCCTAATATTCTAGAAGCCAACACCCCAAACTACAACAAGGGAATATGTCCGATTTTAATTGTATTTCAAATTAGTAAGAGGTAGGTTTTAGTTCATCATCTATAAGAAACTACACGCCTAAAAAAAAAAAAAGTGGAAAAGACATGAAAACATTAATAACATATACTTTGGGTTTTCTAAAATGAATAAGAAGAAAGTTGGCGGATACACCGTATTAGCCTAAACAAAAGAAAGGTGACACGTAATCATTTCTTACAACTCATAACAAGATTAATAATGTTGAGGGGGAGGTAATTTAAAGTAGCTATAGTAGAGATACATTGCATATCTTGTTAGGATATGTTAATATACTTAGGATATATTATTTATTACTTTCCAGATTTAGGAGTTAGTATATATCCTCATACTTAGGATATATTATATATTTATAACATAATCTTCGTTAGTATAATCTTTTCTATCCTCTTTTGTATTATCCTCATTAATTTAGTCATAAAGGCTAAGTTTCTAATTAGGAAACTACTCATGTATAAATACCCTTCCTGGTATTCATCCAAACACATAATACATACGAATTCTATTCTTTCTCAAATCCGTCTCCGCTCTCTCTCACGCTCCTCTTATGTCGTTCACTCGTCTTTCTCCCGTGCATACTCTAATCGCTTCCGCTTCTCCCATCTCTCTACAATTGAACATGGCATCAGAGTAGCAGATTTGGGCCTAAAAAAAATCTCGGAATCCAGAATGTCATCCGAAATTGAAGAAAATCCATCAGAAGAGGAAGGCGGCGATTCTTCCAAAACTGAAGAAGATAACGATGAAGATCCAAAGTGAAGGAAACGCATAGATGCTGATCCTCTCACTGTTTCGAATTTAGAAGTTCCAGGCGTGCAACTGACATCAACCAAATTCAACGGGGCTGGATTCCAGATCTAGAAGAAAAAGGTCAAGATCTGTCTCTTAGCGAAGAACAAAATTAAAATAGTCGATGGCACCTTGAGAAGATCCAATGTTGTCAAGAATCGACGAGACGCTTGGGACTGATGCGACGGGCTCATCCGATCGTGGATCCTGGCTAGCCTCGAACCCTCCATTGCAGACAGCGTCGTCTCCAGCGCCACTTCTCGTGAAATGTGGAAAAGACTCACGCAAAGGTATGATCAGGTTGATGGAACCAGAATGTTTGAATTAACCCGTGAGTTGTCTCAAATTCAACAAGGAAACTCCACCGTGACTGAATATTTTACCAAATTGACAAGTCTCTGGGATAACATCTCTAGAATGATGAATACCCCTCCCTGTTGTTGTGGTTACAGTCAAAAAATGGCTAAGCATGTTGAAAATAAAAGACTCTTTGAATTTTTACTTGGTCTGCGCGAAGAATTCATCAATATAAGGGGAAATCTTCTGATGAAGAAACCTCTCCCTAGCGATGCTGCATACGCCATTGTGTTGCAAGAAGAACGACAACGATTTGCTGCCAAAACCGTGAAGTACAGCGATACTTCTTTCGCAAACAATACAGGCAGAGTTGAGCGAAATTGTGACGACAAATCCAAAGGTTGTCGTGACAAGGATGTCGCCAGTAGAAATCGGACTGGTACTTGCGGACATTGTGGCAAAACGGGACACCTGAAGCGAGACTGCTTCGTGGCTACCCGGACTGGTGGAAGGGACCAAGAGTCACCGCCTCTGCTAATATTGTTGAACAACGATCTGAAAAAACCACTAGCATCCCAGGTCTGAATGTTGAAAGGATAAACAGGCTGTGTGAGTATTTTGAGAAATCAGGCCACATACCAGAGAAGGTAATTAGCAGTAGCAGCGCTTCTGGCACAAAGGATTTCTCTAATTTCTCAGGTATCGCTTGCACTTAATCCTTTACCGCTCATTACAAGTATCATAAACACCGTTGGCTTCTTTATTCTGGAGTTAGTGACCATTTAATTGGTGATGAGACGCTATTGAGTGATAAAAGAAAATTGGTTGATGTTCACTACGTGACTTTACCTAATGGGAATAATGAAACAATCGATATTGTTGGTACCGTTCAACTGACCAAAGATTTTAAGCTGGAAAATGTTCTTTACGTTCCCAGTTTCCGCCTGACACTGATTTCTGTAAGCAGATTGATATCTCAGATGGGTTGCATTGTTACCTTCGATGATAACAGTTGCTTTTTACAGGCCCCTACTTGGACGAGTAAAAGGAAGATCGGCTACAGAGAAGATGGCCTCTATGTTTTTGACGTTAATCTTTTAAACAAAGACTTTGATGTTTGTAATAATGCATCTGCTTTTTCTGGAAATTCTTTTAAATTGATGTTTTGGCACAAGAAAATGGGGCATCCCCCTGTTAACAAAATGCTTAGTATGGGCCTCATTATTAAACGTGATGTTCCTGCTAACTTCGTGTGCGATATCTGCTTTAGGGCTAAAGGACATCGTTTGTCCTTTCCCGTTTCTAGTAACAGGTCTAAGCATTGTTTTCAACTTATCCACATTGACATTTGGGGTCCATGCTCCACCATCAACCATGATGGTTGCCGTTTCTTCCTTACCATAGTAGATGATGCTAGCAGAAGCACATGGGTCATTCTCATGAAGTCCAAATCCGAAGCACCACAACACATTTGAAATTTCATCTCATGGCTGAACGTCAATTTGACAAGCTTGTAAAAATCGTCCAATCCGACAATGCCTACGAGTTAGGATCATGTAAAACATTACGACAATTCTTTCACAACAAAGGAATTTTACATCAGACCACGTGCGTCTACACACCGCAACAAAACGGCGTGGTAGAACGCAAGCACCGTTACCTCCTTGAAACAGCTCGTGCTCTTTTCTTTTAATCCGGCCTTGATTGAAGCTATTGGGGCGAAAGTTTTGATGGCCACGTTCCTCATAAACAGATTGCCATCTTCGACCTTAAATGGGATGTCTCCTCATGAATATCTATATGGGCTAACCCTCAACTTGATAACGTTAAAACCTTTGGTTCCTTAGTTATCATACCGGTCCAACCATTTCCCGATCAAAATTCAACGATCGAGGACATCGCGGTGTTTACTTGGGCCCAGGTTTATGCCAAAAGGGCCATCGAGTCCTTCTTCTTAATGAAAAAAGGGTTATAACAAGCAGGGACTTAACGTTCTACGAACATATCTTTCCCTTGCAAGCTCAACCCACCGAGATATCCACGATCATTCTGCACCTTTCGGTTTTCCTGTTGTTGTCGATGAAGATCATGATCATCCAGCATAACAATCAGCAAGGACAAAGCCCACTTGTCCAACAACCTTCTGATTCTATTAATGATGTAGATATGCATGAGGACAACAGCCCGGTTCTTGGGCCAGACATAACTCACAAAGACAATTCTAATGGAGCCCAGCCCGTTCCATATTCAACACTGAACAACCTTGCAGAAAATCCAATTCATGAGGATGAAGGTCCGACCGCTGATGATTCATCCACCACCGAGACTCCCAACGACATTATTATTGATGGGCCTAGACGATCGACTCGTGTTAGGCAACTTCCAGTAAAATTGCGTGACTATGAGTGCAATCAAGCTCTATCTGATCCCTTTACTCATCTCTTATCTATGAGACTTGAAAGCTCTCGTCCAAATCCTATGCCGGATATACATACTTTAACTGACATTGCTCCATCTCGTATTATTTGTTCTCAAGCCACACGTCACTGTCCATCTGAGCCCTCCTATCGCATTGCTTCGCAATACTCTGAGTGGCGTGACGTAATGGCCACTGAACTCAAGGCTTTAGAGGCGAATCAGACTTGGAGCTTGGTTAGGTTTCCCAAGGGAAAGCGATGTATTACATGTAGATGGGTTTATCGAGTTAAATACAAAGCCAATGGAGACATTGAACGTTATAAGGCATGCTTGGTCGTTCGGGGCTTCACACAAAAAGAAGGCGAAGATTTTCACGAAACCTTTTCTCGCGTGGTTAAAATGATCATTGTCCGTGCTTTGATTTCTGTAGCTACAAAACGACGTTGGAAAATTCACCAACTCGACGTGAATAACGCCTTCATCCACGGTGACCTACATGAGGAAATCTACATGAAAATTCCCGATGGCCTCACTACCAACACTAGTGGATTGGTTTGCAAACTTCCAAAATCTTTATATGGCCTCAAACAAGCTTCCTGTCAATGGTATGCCAAGTTATCCTCCTCTCTCACAAGTCTGGGCTTCATCATGTCCGATAATGATCACTCCCTTTTTAAATGGAGTCATGACAAATCCATCCTCTTTCTCGGAGTCTACGTGGATGACATTATCCTTTGTGGAAATGATGACAACAAGATCACTTGCGTCAAAGAAACCTTCCATCATTTGTTCAAAATTAAGGATCTTGGCACTCTTAATTACTTTCTCAGTATGGAATTTCACCATACTACTGATGGTATTGTGATCACTCAAATGAAGTTTGCCACGGATCTACTCACAGATTATCATGTCACCTCCAAACCTCCGGTTGCTAGTCCCCTTGCTCCATGCACCAAACTTCTTCTTCATGATGGTCCTCTCTTGCCCGATGCCACCGAATATCATCGTCTCATCGGGAAGCTCAACTACCTTATTAACACCCGTCCTGATCTCAACTTCAGCGTCCAACTCTTGAGCCAATTCAACCAGCAACCTTGTCATAAGCATTGGGAATTTGGGATGCCGCCATCCGCGTCCTTCAATACATAAAAGGGACTCTTGGCTATGGCATTTTCTTCAATAATTCTAACAACTATTCCCTCCTTTCTTACTGTGATTCTGATTGGGCCTCCTGTCCCATTTCTCGTAGGTCTGTCAGTGGGTATTACATTCTTTTTGGAGGTGCTCCCATCTCTTGGAAATCCAAGAAGCAAACTTGTGTTTCTCTTTCTTCAGCCGAGGCAGAGTATCGCGCTCTTCGACGCGTCACCACGGAGTTGTCTTGGCTCTCTCGTCTTCTAAATGAGCTTGGGATACATCACATCACACCTATACCACTGAAGTGTGACAATCAGTCCGTTGTTTTCATTGCCCACAACCCCGTTCTTCATGAACATACGAAACATATCGAAATCGACGTACATTATGTCCGTGAACAGATCAAAACCGGTCTCATTGAAGGTTTCTCATATCTCCAATACTCATCAAAAAGCCAACATGCTCACCAAGGCTTTACCGGGCAAAAACGATCGGAGACAACTTCAGTCTATGGGGATGCTTGACGTTTCTACAAACCATGAATAAACCCATTTTTCCTAGGTTTGCGGGGGGTGTTAGGATATGTTAATATACTTAGGATATATTATTTATTACTTTCCGGATTTGGGAGTTAGTATATATCCTCATACTTAGGATATTATATATTTCTAACATAATCTTCGCTAGTATAATCTTTTCTATCCTCTTTTGTATTATCCTCATTAATTTAGTCATAAAGGCTAAGTTTCTAATTAGGAAACTACTCATGTATAAATACCCTTCCTGGTATTCATCCAAACACATAATACATACGAATTCTATTCTTTCTCAAATTCGTCTTCGCTCTCTCTCACCCTCCTCTTATGTCGTTCACTCGCCTTTCTCCCGTGCATACTCTAATCGCTTCCGCTTCTCCCATCTCTCTGCAATCGAACAGATCTTTTCAAGATCAATTAGTAAGACAATCATACCTTTATAGCTTTTAGTCCTTCACACCTACTAGATATTCCTAAATAGATAATATCTTGGTCAGTATGATATTGAGTCTAGTGTACGAGAAGTGTAACACACTAGTAGAAAAATGGCCATTTTCAGCCCCCCATTTACGGCGGTTTTTAAATTTTAGCCGAAAAAGTATGTCGGGTCATGCTATTTTCGGCGGTTGTATATTGGAACCGCCGAAAATAGCCAAATCGAAACATCATTTTCGGCGGTTCCTATATACAACCGCCGAAAATAGCCAAATCGAAACATCATTTTCGGCGGTTCTTATACACAACCGCTGAAAATTGTCTTTTGAGTTGGCTATTTTCGGCGGTTGTATATAGGAACCGCCGAAAATAAAGCTTATTTCTAAAACCCTTGCGGCCCCGACTCTACATTAATCAGTATACGAAGCTCTGCTACCTCTCTACTCCAGCTCACCCACCAAATCGCCGCTCTCTTCTTCCTCGGTCGCCGCCACACCACCAGCCGCTAACGCCACCGTCACCGCAGCCGCCTCTTGTCTCCCCAGTCGCGCCGCTACCCGTCGTCTGCTGCTGCCAAATTCCAACGCGAACAGAGACATTAGGTTAGTTTTTCTCCGATTCGAAACTTTTGAAATTTTGTTGAATTTGGTCCTAATTTGCTGTTTATATGTAATTGTTGATTGATATATGTATTCTGGAGTGCAATTGATTGATTGGTTTGATTGGAAATACAATATGTGGGCAATTTTAGAAAATAAACTATATGCTCGCAAGGTGTTCGATGAAATGATTTAACCAATTTTAGTGATTTTTTTTTCTATCTTACCATTGTTTATGTGAATTTTTGAGAAGTAAACGACCTTGGTGAATTGACGTATCAATTGTATTGTGTTTTCTTTATTTAGATACTACACAAGATTGCCAGTAGTAGTCGCGTTAGCTAGTTCCTCGTCGTCTTCACTCGCCACCCGCTTCCGCTTGATCCTCGTCCTTCCAAATACCGGTTTGTTTTTTTTTTCAACCTAAATCAATTTCAATTTATCATGCATAATTGTTTGTATAATTTTTTGATTTATATATAATAGTTAGTTGCAGGATTATATATATATATAACACGATAGAATAACCACAACAAAATAATGTATATGACAGCAAGGTATTCTATAAAATGTTTGTGTAGTTAGTTTATTTATTTAGTAGCTAGTTAGTTGAGTAGATATACATATATAAATATAACAAAATAAAATAACCAACTATATATATTTTAAATTTATATATATATATCACCAAGTAGTATATATATATAGATGTGTATATACATATAACACAACCAAGTAGTATATATAATATATATTATAGATTTGTATATACATTATATATAATATGCATATAACACAACCAAGTAGTATATATAAGATAGCGTATTATATATTATACAGACTCGCCGTGCGAGAACCATATCGATATATGTCCTTTTCCGAAGATAGGTTAATTATTGTTATTTTTATATTTAATATTTTAAATGTTAGTTAAGTTATTATACATTATAACACTTTTTTGTAAATATTTTTTAAATTTTGAATGGTTGTTTGTAGAATGGACCGTGAATGGATGTACGGTCTGCGAGGGAATTATTTTCGGCGGTTTTAACATTTTGGTTGAATTAGGTCTTAATTTGTTGTTTATATGTCATTGTTGATTGATATATGTCATCTGGAGTGTAAGTTATTGATTGGTTTAATTGGAAATACTATATGTGGTGAATTTTAGAAAATAATCTATATGCTCGCAAGGTGTTTGATGAAATGACTTAACCAATTTCAGTGACTTTTTTTTGCTATTTTACCATGTTTGTGTGAATTGTTGACAAGTAAATGACATTGGTGAATTATCGTATAATTTAACATTAAAAATGTTGACTAATTGTACAAAGTTGTTGATAATTATTATTTTTTTACATAACTATAACTATTATACTCACTTCTAATTTATATAATTCTTTACAGTTACACCCTTTGACATTCCCTTTGTCGTTGTCCTCCGCTATATTACCTCCCTTTGAGCTCCGCCTGAGAATCTCGTCCTTTCGTTCAACATTTATACGTGGTGCACTTATACCAAGACAGGTTAGCTTTATTTTTCAATTAACCTCAATCAATTACCATTTATTATAATTGTTTGTGTAATTAGTTTATTTTTATGTAATAGTTAGTTGAGATAATTATACATATATAGTGATTGTTTGTGTAATTAGTTTGTTGAGATAATTAATCATTTGTCATTTAGTATGATTGTTTGTGTAATTAGTTTGTTGATTAATTATACATATATAGTATTACACAATAAGATAACAAATTATATATATTATAGATATATGTATATACATATCACCAAGTAGTACATATATTATATATAGATGTATATATACATATAAGTCAACCTACTAAATATATATATTATACAGACTCGCCATGCAAGAACCATATCATATATATCATTTCCAAAGATAGTTTAGTTATTGTTGTTTTTATATTTATTATTTTAAATATAAGTTAATTTATTATGCATTATCAATATATTTTTGTAGTTATTTTTTAGCTTTAACTTTCATTTGGAGTTTGTAGAATGGACTGTGAATGGATGTACGGTCAGCGAGGGAATTATTTTGAATCAAAAGTGGATAATGAATTTTGCAAAGCAGCTCTTGATCATCAGAAAAGGATGAACGAGACACACATTCCCTGTCCATGTGCACAATGTGAACTTTGCAATAAGTTTTCTAACCTACATACAATCAGATTTCATCCATCAAGACGTGGATTTATGCCGAACTATAAGATATGGTTTTTGCATGGCGAGTCGTTAGAAGCCAGTAGCAGGGTGCAAACTTCCACTGAACCGAACAGTGAACCAGAAATGGTTACAGACAATACTACATTTCCTGATAATACGTGTGATCTGAGTGACACTGATATCAACGACGACAATGATAAGATTGAACAACTGGACTCTATGCTGCAAGATGTTGAAGATAATTTCACAGACAAGCCGGCTGAATATCAAAGATTACTTGATGCATCACGTTCCCCTTTGTTTCCTGGATGCACCAAATTTACAAAGTTGACATCCGTGCTGCATTTATTCAATCTTAAAGCAAGACTTGGCTTGAATGATAAGAGTTTTACGGCAATACTAGAACTATTCCACGACATGCTTCCAGATGATAACAATCTTCCTACTTCCACTTATGATGCAAAAAAGTTGATGTGTCCTATGGGTGTGGAGTACGAAAAGATACACGCATGTCCAAACAGTTGTGTATTATACAGAGGAGAGAATAAACATTTGAATGAGTGTCCAAAATGTCATTTGTCACGCTATAAACAGACGGACAGTCAATCATCCAATTCTAAAAAAAAAAGTCCTCCAGCAAAAGTCATTTGGTATTTACCCATAATACCAAGATTCAAACGTCTTTTTGCAAATGTCAGAGATGCACAAAATTTAAGATGACACTCAGAAGGAAGAAAAAATGATGATAAGCTGAGACATCCAGCTGATTCACCACAATGGAGGACAATCGACAGAAGATTTTAAGATTTTACCAGTGACAGTCGAAATTTGAGACTCGGGTTATGTACAGATGGGATGAATCCTTATGGCAGTCTAAGTAGTCAGCACAACACTTGGCCTATTCTATTGGTGATCTACAATCTTCCCTCGTGGCTATGTATGAAGAGGAAATACATAATGTTATCATTGTTGATTTCTGGACCTAAACAACCAGGACATAACATAGATGTATACCTTGCAGCACTGATTGACGATTTGAAATTGCTATGGAATCGGGGACAGTGGTTTATGACAGTTACGCCAGACAAAACTTTACACTTCGTGCCATGCTTTTTTGCACAGTGAATGACTTTCCAGCATACGGGAACTTATCTGGATACACAGTAAAAGGCGCATTTGCTTGCCCAATATGTGAGGACGACACTTGTTCTGATCGTCTACAGTTTTGTGGAAAAAAACGTCTAATGTGTCATCGTAGATTATTGCCATCAGCTTACCCGTAACGTAAAAAGAGGAAGTTATTCAACGGAAAGACTGAGACACGTGTTGCTCGTATACCTCTGAGTTCTAAAGAGATTTATGAAAAAGTGAAAGACATTGACAATGTTTTCGGTGTTCCGACCAAGTGTACCTAAAAAAAAATCTGGAAAAAATGTTCAATATTTTGGGAACTTTCGTATTGGAAACATTTATCTGTTAGGCATTGTCTTGATTTCATGCATATTGTCAAAAATGTTGGTGAGGCTGTTGTTGGTAAAATGCAGAAACGATATCAAATTCCTGTAGAAAGTGAGTACTACTCCATGGTCAAATCAATGATGCGCAAGAAATTTTCAGATCATAAGCATGATCTGGTTAAGTGGTTTATCACCAAGACGCTTAAGAGACCAGACGGCGACACACGCCAGCCTTGGGAGATTTATATACCAATAACCAAAGAGAAGTGGCAGGAATTCTATGACAAGAAGATGGAGACAAAGGTATGTATTAACGTTTAAATAATTAATTATTATATAAATATATTTTGAGGTAATTATATTTACATATGTATTTTTGGTCATCTTAATTGTATGTTTATTTGATAACAGGAGTAGCGCAAAGCCCAATCCGCGAATGCGAAGATGAATGAATATCATCACGTGTTGGGTGCGAAAGGGGTTACTAGAAGAGTGCCTGAATGGGTGGCAGAAGGAGAGTTGCCATCAGATATGAGCACTCTTGATGAGCACCAGCTACGGGGTACGTTTTGGAAGCTTTCACGTACTAAGAAAGACCCGAAAACTGGAGAGCGTTTATATCCCTTCGAGAAGACGAAGGAAATTATTGATAAGATGGCAAGTACTTTTCTTTACTTTCAAATTTTTTGACAAATTTATTTTTATCATCTTAAAAATTATAATTAACAGCTTTCTACATTTAATTATAAAGGATGAGCTGAATGAACAAGGTACCCAAGGGACTTGGGTACCTGATCGACATGATGACCAGTTGTCTCGTGCATTTGGAAAGAAAGATCATCCAGGCCGAGCTGTGGGGTTAGGGGGTGTTAACATAGGGATAAGAAAACTTTTTGGTAACCCCGGGTCAAGGAAAGGGAGTACTCAAGGACAAACAATTTCTTACGAGCAGCATATGCGTGCCATTAATACAATGAGAGAGCAGTGGAAGAAGGAGGTCTTTGATGAACTACGTCAAGGCAGTCATGCATCCCAGCCATATGTTCCTGCTTCTGATCCTCATGCTTCTAATCCTTCTTGCCCCAGTTTTCATGATGATCCTCTCTCATACCCAAGAAATTATGACCCTACTCCTGCTGGAGTGTACACAAGTGTGGATTCCAATGACCAGTATCCTTACGCTTATGTACAGGTAATTTTTTATACCTTTAACTGTTCTATTATGTTGTCATATCTTTTATTACATTTTTAGTTCAACATCTACTAATCTGATGAAATTGTAGGACCCGTGAGAACTGTAACCTCCTGCTTCCTATCAACAATGAAGAAATATGTGTCGCAGAAGGAAGGGTGTGTACTCATCAGGCCCTATGACATGCACCCATGGAATACCACTGAAGTCGTATCACGGGAGAGTCTCTATGGACGAACTGATTTATTAAGGTTCCTGGATCTACACTCTGTACACTACGGGGATGAGTACACCAGTTCGGTCTGCAAAGGGTGCATTTCGTTCAGTGGCCCATTCGTCTGATTCAAAGTGTGTGAAGGTAGTATAATACTAACCCTAGTGTAGTGTTATATGTTCATTACATGATATATATGTGTGGATGCTCAGTTCATGACTAGTATTGAATGTCGGTTGTAAATAGGCATTAAGAAAGAAATCTGTATCTCCTGAGAAAAAGAAGTCAAAGATTGGATCCTCTGAATACAGAGCATCCACCAATGTTGTAGAGAAAATTTGGTGGACGATTCCGTATATGCACGCTTGGGGCCAAACATGAAATGCTTGCATGATCTAATCCGCGACTTCCCAGAATGGCAGAAATTCTATCCTACTCAGTTTGACGATGACCTTCTTCACTACGGAAGAACTGTAGAAATTGACATGTGGACGACTAATGTTAGGGACATCCTACAATTTGATTGGGTGCCTGTTGCAGTGATGCATTCATTTATTCTGTAAGTATTAGTTTTTTTTATAATTAAGTTATAAATTGATGTTCTGAAACAATGTTAATTAATTTTATGTCTTTTTATTTATGAATAGGTTTTTGAATGAAAAAATGCAATCTTTTGCCCTTACCAAGTATGGATTTTTGTGTCCTGAAAGAGCATTCACTGCTCTAAAGTGCGATACAGAAGCGTGTAAGCTGTACATACAGCGTGCGATGGTTAACAGCATCAGAGCGAAGAAGAAATATCTTATGCTACCTTATCATCAAAAGTATTAACTTCTGTTTATCATTTTAATTTGAATAAGTGTTGTAGTTATCTGTGCACACATGCATTATAATGACATGTGAGTGTTTTGGTATTACACAGTTCCCATTGGGTTTTACTGGTGTTGTGTCTGGATCGTTCGCGGATACTATTTCTTGATCCGCTGCAAACCGGAAATCCAAAAGACATCAAGATAAAGCACACCTTAGCCTGTAAGTACATTATGAAGCAATTCTTTATGTATTTCAACTCCTTTAATTTAATTTTATTATGAATGGATATCCTAATTTAATTAATGTATGTTGATGATAATAATTATGCAGTATGTATCAAAGTGTTTGATGACAGAGCTTGGAGTAGGTCAAAAAATTCCATCCAACGGACTTCGGTAAAGGTAAATGCGTCATCAGTTACTTGTTTATTATTGATTGGTTTGTAATCACAAATAAATGTCTTATATAATTAGTTATGTTCTTCCTGTGTTTAAGTGTTCACGTCAACCCGGAGGTTCAGAGTGGGTGGGTATGTCATGAGGTATATGCATGACATAGTCACCCTATTTGGTGAGATGGATGATCAGTTAGAAAAGGTATATCAAAGTTATATTTATTTTTCAATTACTAATATAATTGTTTGATGATTAACCAATTTTGTCTTGTTTGTTTTTCAAAGGTTTTTCCTAGTGTTGGAGAATATAACGCAGAAACCATCAACGGGATGCTAGAGGATTGGGCGGATTTCGTCTGCATGAATTTGGTTTGATTTTTGCTTTTTGTTCTCGAATTGTTATTTAGAACTTTCATTAGACTTTTATGGTTAGATATATTGTGAAAAATGACCATTGGTTTGATCAATTGTGTATGTATATGGTCATTTGTGACTATGTGAATTGTGGTGTATGGTCATTTGTGACCATTTTAAATGTGGTGTGTATGGTCATTTGTAAGCCGTGTCATTATTTTTTTGATTTTTTTGACAATTTACTTACAAAGAGTGATGAGATCCTCTACCATGTGATGTAGAGAGATATGTGGACATATTTGGATGCATATTAACAGGTTTTGTGACATATGTGGGATTATAAACGAAAACGAGAAAACCCAAAAAAAAATGGAGGATTTTCGGCTGTTGCTACTTGGAACCGCCGAAAATGACCATGTTTTTTGCTTATTTTGGGCGGTTCCAAGTAGAAACGCCGAAAATCCTCCATTTTTTTCACGTTAATTTGACTTCTAAAAGAGGTCTTTTTCGGCGGTTGTTGCCTTAGGAACCGCCGAAAATAAGGGAAGACCCTTTTTCGGTGGTACCATTTTCGGTGGTTGTGAGCCATCATACGCCACGCGCTTACTACCTAAGACACGCAAGGCTACACACTAACGAAACCCAAAACAAAACTGAAACTCATAACTTAACAATAATATTACAACTTGTCTTACAAATTACAAGCAGAAGCCAAGTACAAACAGAAGCTATATACAAATGGGCCTCAAAGCCGACATTACAATATACAAAACCGAAAAGCCAAAACCAAACACAAAAGCTGAATCTCCAACCAGGAGTAAAAACCTGCAAATCAGACGGAATATAGGGGTGAGCAAACCACAGCTCAGTAAGTGATAAACTTCATCAGCATAAGCATGCTCAAAACATTTTTACAGAACATAGCTTATATAAATATAAGTTAGCAATCAGATTCAGATTCAAAAACAAACAGAAGCTCCTCAAAACGATACAAAGTCAAATGCAAAATAGAGTGAACAGAGGTCACAAAGGTAACTTAAGATTAAAAGACTTTTACAGAAACCATAAAGCTTTTCAGAAATCATAGGTCACATATAGACTATTAGAAGAAGGAAACAGAATATAAGCATAGTTTCTTAACAAAGCTCATTTTCAATACAAATCTTAATCTTCGCAAAACGGAAACCATGAATCAAGGCTGACGAAACAAGACAGACAAAACGAAGCTGAAGCCACACTCTCAGAATGAGACAAAGCACAAAGCAGTGTCTCATGTCAGAAGCTACCATCGCTCAAAACTGAACAGAAGCAAATCAGAATCTTATACACATCAGAACGTTATCGAAAACATAGTTTTTAAGGGACCCTAGTTCAGAGCATACAAAATAGGTCATGAGACCTCAGATAACAGAACGGGTCTGAAGACCCCAGATAACAGAATGAGTCTGTCGACTCCAGATATAGAATGAGTCCGTCGACTCCAGATAACAGAACGGGTAGATGCCCGTGATACAAATACAGAAGGACGTCCTACGCAGCGCGCTACGGGATAACTCGACCCAGTCATCCACGGCTCAGAAAGCAATAAACTAGGTCCCAAAACAAATCATATACTTAATATATATCAAGCGGAATACCATCTGAAAGTCAAAAGCCTCGTCTCAATGAACATATAACCTTTTAAGAGTAATCTATTTATATTTTTAGAAAACTATACTTAACCATACCTTAAAATAATTACAAATATATATATAATCATTGAACACGGTTGCTCGTAAAAACAATCAAGCGCCAAGCTTGCAAAACGGCTAAATATATATTTAGTGTGAAAACAATGATACACAAATACTTCACTATCAATTGGGTTGATTCACATAAATCACAAGTTAGGATGTTTCCTAAACACTTGAAAAGAAAACTAATACTTTGTTTTGCGAATCCATTGTAGTTTGGGCCTTGGTAGCTTATTACAAAACTGAATATGAGAAGTTATATGAGCAGCTCGTATACTAGTTTATTTTCGTGTGCAACTTATGACATGATGCAATAGGATGACCAAATGTATGACAATGACGACATTCAATAGTGGAACATAAGGGAGATGTATGTGTGACATATTGAGGGTAGGGAACATGAAGATGTCGAAATTGTATGTGACAAAAATTATGCATGAATTTAAATTAGGCATATTAACAGAATTATGCATGAATTAAATAATTATGCATATTAACGCAAGTTATGCATGTCTTAAATCAGGCATATTTACGCAAATTATGCATGAATTGTACTATGCATATTAACACAAATTATGCATTTTTAACTTAGACAAAAAAAAAAGAAGTTATTTAAATTATGCATATTGACACAAATTATGTTTGAATTAAAGTTGGTATGAAAATAAGAATAAAATTCAAAAAGAATACACTCAATCTGATATGATTTACACACTAAAACATCTCAATAGTGAAACTGATCTCATGGGATTCACCAATTTCATCTTCTTGCTGCCACCGCTTCCAATCTTCTCCCGCTTCATCATCCTTCTCCCATTCTTCTTCTTCGTCATCCCAACCACAATGTTACTTCCACTCTCACCACAACCCCCGATGAAGTCAGATTCCACAATCGGAGCTAGTACTTTACCCATGATCATCCTTTTAGACTTCCCAAACAGGGATTTTGGATTCATCTGCAACGATCCACCACCCCCACCAAGACCGAGAGAAGATGAAGAAACGCTGTTTGCAGATAGGAACACCATGAGGTGCTTCTCGATGAGGAAACTGGTGGAGACGAGCTCTTGTGCATCGTACAGCGGGCTACCACAATCCCAGATTCTCTTCAATGCTGCCGATTCATCGCGTCCATCTATTTCCAGTCCCATGACTGACTGATGATCTATGAATTGAAACCTTATAGTTTCGTCTGATCTTTTGTTTTAGATCCAGAAGGCGATCAATAAATTAATGATTCTGTGGCGGAGGTAGAACAGATATAGTACTGACTAGTGACTACTAAGTGAATTAATAAAAAACAGAGCAAGAAGGTAAATGAAACAAAAGAAAACAAGCACACTACTACTAATACTACTCCGTAACTCGATTATACAGCTAAAGGGAGATCGATCTACGATCTATGGTGTTTCTGCTCTATGATTTAGTTTGTCCTTTTAGCAGAAGCGACACATGTATATATAGTTTAGTTTGCCATGTGCCGGGCCATGTTCATTTTTGGCATTACACTCCAAATTGATAAACTGGATTGATTTGATTCCTTGCGAAATTGGGTAAAATATCCTACTCTTCGTCCCAGGAATCAGCTTCTAGTATAATAAAGGGTGAATTCACTTTCGTCTGCGCAGACAACTGAGGGAGGCATCGATTGGTCGAGTCAGGATATATTCATATGGTAGTAGTAAATTGCATACAGTTAAAAGATTATCTTCACGATAAAGATGTAATTAAAAAATAAATCAAGTTATTGTTTTGCTTGTGGTGTAGCCAGGGGCGTATCCAAGGGGTACACGTGGGTCACGTGACCCCACGTTTTTCAAAAAATTTAGAGATTCCTATATGTATAATAATTAGAGTTTATATGTATATAGTATAGTGACCCCATATATTATAGAGTTGTTGGTGGTGTAGTGGTAAGGACTAAAAGCATTTAACAAATTATCTTGGGTTCAAATCCAACTATGAGCAAATATGTTGAAATTTTTTTTCTTCAAAGAATAGTGACCCCATATAATTTATATTCTGGCTCCGCCCCTGGGTGTAGCGTATGAATTCATAGTGATGCAATGAATCTTCTTTAGTGATGCAATGAATCTTCTTTAGTGATTCGGAACAAACACATCCCTTGAACCAAAATCATATATTCCCTACTATTTAAAATAAAAGACTTATAGAGATGGTGTTTGTATTTATAGTAGAATCTTTAGTTAATGTGGAGGGAGACAATTTTTATAATATCAAAACTCTATTTGCCTCCATAAAGAAAACAAAAGAGGCGAGAAAGAGTGTTGCCTCTGTTTATCTTATTATCAATGGAGACGACCAAGATTGTGGCCTCTGTTGGTGCGATCAATAGAGGCGACACTAAGCTCTTGCCGCCATTGGTATGTTTCTTTGTATCGACCTACGCAGTCATTGGAAGCGACATAAATATTGCCTCCATTGATAAGATCATTAGAGGCGAGTCACTCACTTCGTCTCCTTTACACATTCTCAAAAATTATTAATAGAGACAACATACAAGAGGATGTCTCGATTGTGCTATATATATACGAAGGCAAGTATTACGTTGCCTCGTTTGAAGATTTTACTGAGGCAAGATGAGTTGGTCACCTTGGTTGTTTAATACATATACGGAGACAAGGATTTTAGGTAAGTCTTTTAGGTCGCCTCGGTTGAACCAAACTTAAACTAATTTTTGTACTTGTGCGGTCTGGTATTTTATAAATTCTAGCCTCGTTCTCATCTCTCCTCTTGAATCAACGCTGAGAATATGAATAATACTTTGAAGATGTTGATCTTTGTAAAAACGTTGACCGTTGGAAAGCAGTTGGAGGACGGGCGAACCCTAGCTGACTACATCCGGAAGGAATCAACTCTCCATCTCTTCCTTCATTTTAGGGGTGAGATGATATCCGGAATATCAGTTAAAAGGTAAAAACACGATTGCATTCTCTATCAAGTGTTGCTTTGCTGTTGAGTTCAGTTGTGTGGACTTGATGTTGAGCTCCATGCGTTCATCTACCTACGCCTTCACTCAAACGCCCAAAGTCGACGAGTTCCAGACTATATCGCGAGCAACAAGATGTTCGAGAAGGAGTTTGTACCTCTTCTTGTCTCTCTCTCCTATATCCCATATTCTCTTGTACTGCTCACATCCTTTTATCACCGGCTAAATCACTGATAAATATCACTGAAATCTCCCACCTATGTTCGACCAAACCGATTTGTCTCGGTTTTCTGACCAAATCAGTGTCCCCTTTGATGCTGCCGAAAAAGCCACCGCATTCCCGCCGGTGTCGTCTCTCGACCTGGTAAGTTAAAACCGTAACTATTGGTTTTTTTCCTATTGTTTTATGTTTTGTACGAACAAGGAATTTACATGCTATGCGCCTCTTTTTCATCAATTTACATTCACGGTAATTTTGC
The DNA here is from genome assembly GCA_023374045.1 of Limonium bicolor. Lineage (NCBI taxonomy): Eukaryota > Viridiplantae > Streptophyta > Magnoliopsida > Caryophyllales > Plumbaginaceae > Limonium > Limonium bicolor. The sequence continues at coordinate 313,459,101 of CM041776.1, read as the reverse complement.
AATGCTAAATGGCAAACAAGGAAGAAACATGCTATACGCCTCTTTTTCATCGATTTTGGTTGAAAGACCTCCGCTGAAGATGTGATACAACACCTAGTCGGACCTCTCATTGTTAGGATGATTCACACTAGAGAAGGTTCAAACATTGACATTATTTGTATAAAGCATGGGTGAGCTAAGGTACATTTCACAAGTTGTAAAGATTTTTAATGTTTATGAAATAGAGTATATATGATTTTATTTTTTGATACCTCATTCAGGAGAGGAAGAAGATTAATAAAGGAATGAAGAGAGTTGTGGTTAAGACAGCTCATGATCATTGTTGTAGCCTAGTATAGTTCCTAGTTTCTTGTCGTTTTTGTTGCTGTGGAATATTATCTATTGAAATTTTTTGAAAACTCGTGTTACTTCTAATGTAATGTGTTAAATCATCTCATGTATGTTTTCAGCTGAAACGGTTATCAGTATATTTATTGTTCAAAAATGCTCGATGTTGACATATCTTCTTTAGTCCATTCCTATGTTTTCCAATTCCAAGTAGTCTCCCTAGATTGGAAACTGGAATGGATATCATCTTTTTAGCGTGAGTGTTACTATGAAATACCCTTAAGGTTTATACATATAATTAAGGATTAATTATTGAATTATAAAAACTAATAAACCTTAATTAACTAAGGAATTATGAAACCTCCAAATATATTTATATAAATAAATATATATAGTCCAAAAATGGTGATTAAACCCCGCATGAAATATTGGATTAAAGAGGGAGTAATCCCATTCCCTTTCCCTTTCCCTGGTAGTCATCGGTCAATGGTCATATGTTGCCGGTCAAAGTGTACTGGGGAAAGGGAATCTCATTCCCTGGTAAGGGGTGGGGAATCAAGAAAAAGGGTTTTGGGGTAATCCCATTCCCTTTCCCTTTCCTGAAAATAGGAAAAACTGGCAAAACAAACAACAGGAAAGGGAAGCATTCCGATTCCCTTTCCTGATTATCCCAAAACAAACGCCCCCTAATTATAAAGAGGAATCAACAAATAAAGTTGGTTTAACATGTGATATGTCATTACATGATCAATGAGCACAAATAATGAGTATGTGATATGTCATTACATGATCAATGAGCACAAATAATGAGTGAATTTGAGAACATACTTTATATAGTAAAAATGACTAGGAAGTATAATAATCACTCAAAAACACAAAGAAATATACCTTGGGATTAGGTAACCAAATAGATTATAATCTAACAAATGGGAGAAGTCTTAATAATCAAACAAATTAAGCTTTGAATGCCATAAACCTATTCTCCCTTAATTACCCACTTAATGACCAAATACCCCTCCTAAGTATCTTAAGTGGCCGACCAAGGGATAGGAGATTCAAGTCATCAAATTCAATTTTGCTTCTTGGAAGGAGAATGCTTTAAGTCACAAAGTAAAACTTTGCTTCTTCCTACCTTGGTAACTTAAACTACCTAACCCACTTACTCTCTTTCCTCCCCATGCTGCCGATTTCTCTTGCATCTCCCCCCTCACTTTTTCTTTAATTCTTAATATCCCATGGAAGAACACAAATGTGCTAACAAAAGCTTTCCAAACAAGCTTTCCATCTAAACTCTTGCTTCTCCTCTTGAATCTTCTTCATTTCTAAGCAAATCTTCATCAACAAGGCAAGAAGAACACCAACTCACTTCCCTCTTGAGATAAGGCTGAAAATCTGTACCATTGAAGGGCCAAAAACAGAAAAGAAACAATGGAGAAGTATAGCTAAGTTCAACCAAAGCTTAAGGTAAGAAATGTGTTTTAAAATCCAAGCCTTTCCTTTGATTTTTGGAGGTCCGAAAATCCCTTTAATCTAGCTCTTTTTCTTCACCTCTTATCATAAAAAACTTGAGCATCATCAACCTCCATTGTTGGCCGAAATTCCAAGGAGAACAAGCTCAAGACAAAGGTAGAATTTAACAAAAAAGGTGAGTTCTGAAACTAAGGTTTTTATGTCTAAACTACCTTCTAAACCTTAGACATACCCAAGGTCAAAATCATAACTTATTTATGTAGTGGTGGCCTAAAGTTGGAGCAAAAATCTCAACCTTGGAGGTGAAAGATTAGTAACCTTCCCTAACTCAAACGAAAGATCAGTAATCTTCCCTGACTACCTATCCAATTTGATACTTGACTACTATATCTTTTCTCCTAATCCTGCCATCGGGATCTTTCTTAATTACCTGGTTCGTCGGACTAGAGAGAGTTTCGGGAGAAATAAAGAATCAAGATAGAGAGAATTCAAGTTCTAGAATATTCAAGTACTGATGGCGTGTTTATTGCTTTGAGGTGAACCCCTATTTATACATTTTTCTTACAGTCTCCTAGTATTGCCAGCCCATCAATTTGTTACTGCCAGGATTTCATTCTATTATTGTCGGCCTGTCTAAGTGGGCCAACGCTTAATCCTAGTTTTGCTCTGCGCCCAGGCATACCCGCCCAGTCGCTGCTATAGGTGCGCCCAGGCATGGACGCCAGGTTTTTTTATAGATGCGCCCAAGCACACACGCCCGGTCGCTGTTTACACATCTCTTTTCTAGCCGATCAGGCACAGACGTCCGGTCACTATATATATATTCTAGATATAAATATTAATTCATTGGCTTTCCTTTGGTCTTTTGGTTGGTCTTACTTTTACCCTCTTCAAGTCAAGGGCTTGATCGAGTGGGATAGAATGATGCATAATAGCGTCCGCTCCACCGTCCCCAACTCATAGTTTCTCCTTGATGGTTTTGATAGTACGCGGGGGAGCAAATAGGCCATTAGAAGAGTCGGATTTCTTGACAACCTCCTTCCACATGTCGAAATAAGAAGAGGACTCAGTCATAGTTATGGTCGCCATGGGTTGACCACGATGATAGAACCAACCCTCCTTCTCGGTCGGGCTGCAGAACAAAACACTAGCGGCAGGTGGAGGCGATGAGGAAGATGCGATAAAATCCTCCTTCATCTTGCCACGGAGCTCTGGGTCCCATGGACCCGCCCGGCCTTCAGGCCTCTCATCTATTTTCTCACCAAGAGCTTCAACATCCAGAATGTTCGAAGTCTTGAGTTTTTGGCCGCTTGTTTCTTCTGCTCGTCATGACTTTTTTGCCAAGATTTTTGAGATGAGCCTGTTGAGTGGCAGCAACCCTTGGGGACCTCCCAAGCGTGGTATCATCAGTAGCAACAGAAGCTGCAAAAAAAAAACGATCTGAGTAACTACGTAAGAAAAAAGGAAATTATGAAAAGGAAGACGAGCACCTCCAAGAAAAGAATCAGAAACAGAGGCCATCTTCTCAAGAACAATTTCGTAAGAAAAATTTGAAGAAAAATACCCTGACAGGTCAGGAAACAAGGCAGAAATAGGGGTCGCACACTCAGACTTGCTGCCCGCGCGGGGGCTAAGATTTAGGCTCGACCCTGGTGAAATACCCCAAACCTTAATTATATTAATTAATCATGAATTAATAAAATTACAGAGTTAATCAATGGTTAGTATTGATTAAAAAGACTAAAATATGCCTTAATATTATTGAGGAACAATCTAAGATCATATATAAGCAAAGTTATGCTTTAAAATCACTTAGGGAAAAAATTGTGCCTTAAGAAACCTAAAGGATTGTGTAACCTCAGTTAGGGTCCAAAGTGGATTCCTAAACCTTATATCTAAGGTAAGAAAAATATAAAACTATTGCCAAAGAAAAGCAAGTCATAAAATATGTTAAAAAAAAACAAAAAGCCTTAAGACTTCTTAAGACACATTTTTATGAAAGTGTCTAGAAAAAGAATTTCGTTGGTTATTAAGGCTTGTATACATCATTGTATACTAATGGACTATAATCTACCACATTACAGAGCCTAATTCAAAAAAATAAAATAAAAATCAGAAATGTGCACCAAAATGTGAATAGTGCCAAACAAGGCCTTATTCTCAATTGACTTGGTCAATGGTCAAACCCACCTAGATAAATATCTAAGAGGGCCGGTTCCATCTTGGTGACTTACCACACCAATTCTAATTTCTCTTCTTAAAAGCAAGACTATCTTATCTTAAATCTTTACTTTCTTACACTTCATTAAAACGTTTCATCATTACTCTTTCTATTTCTCCCTTTGGCTTCCAAGTGTCCTCATCTTCATCACCTTCCTCAAGCTCCATTCTAAGTTCCCATGGCAGCACACAAATCATACTTAGCCAAACACTTACCTAAATTACAAGTTTAGGCCTTAAATCTCTTTTTTCTTCATCATTTGGCAAGGAGACTTACTTCTCATCACCTCCTTGGTTCTAAACTGACAAGATCATCCATTCCTCAAGTCAAAACCTTGGAGATTCAAGGGTGAAGGCTACCCACCTTGTATTCAAGCTTAAGGTAAGAAAATAAGGCTTAAAGTATCATTTTCCCTTTTTTAAGTGCTAGCCGAAAACCCTAACTTACCTAGCCCTTTCTTCTTCAGATTCTCTTGTGTTTATCAAGCTTCAATAAGCTCCTTGAGCCTATCAAAGAGCTTGGTCAGAAAACTCCTTAAGGGGTGTTTAAGGTAAAATCACTTTTCTAGCACTTTTGAGCTAGTTCCTTCCATTTAATCTTGCTAAAGGCTTGAATCTTGTTCTTATCTTCTTATTTTCATCACCGAAAGTGAAGGCCCTCAAGGAATTTTGTGGTTGTCGTAAATCAAGTGCTAAAAACAAGGAAAACTACATTAAATCAAGGGTAAGTTTTAAACCTAACCTTAAGGCTTGCAATCATGGTTTAACTCTTGTTTGTGTACAAAGTAAACTTTCTCCATTATTTTTTAGGGCCAAAAGTTTGGAGTGTTGGAAACAAGTCTTTAAGCTTAAGGTTAATCTTTCATCCTTAATGCTCATTTTGAAGTCTTTAAGTTATATTGTTGTTGATTTTTAATTATGGCCTAATGGATAGGCTTTCAAATGGGTTACCTTGACCTAGGGATGAATATAAATCAACATACTAACTTTGAACTAAGTTTCACTAATCACTAATGAGTTAGAACACATTATAATGTCTTAAAGTTGATTTATTGTAAAATCCATGTATGGTCGAGAAAACTATGAGGAAAATGACATATTATGAGCTACTAATGTGTATGGAACTACATTATAACATTTGGATGAGTTAAGAGGTGGTTAAGTGACTTGAATGTACAAGTATTAAGTTAAAGGGGCTAAGATGCAATTTTTGGAAACCTTGGGGTATAAAACAAATAAATCCGAGAGAGTTTTGTTCTAAGTGGTCTATAATGACCTAAGTATGTATATAAACTTGTGCTAGAAAAATTGGTTAAGTTAATGAAGGATTAAGGAATTAAAATGACACGTTTATAAAGGTTATGTGGTAGAAATGTAATTTCTGAAAACATTGGAGTATGAACTGAAAAAGCCGAGAACAAACTATAGTTTATATGTATTTTAATGCGTTTAAATCTTATGTTAAAGTTTATATTATAGCCAATTTTTTAGGCATGCAATTATAAGGTTGTTGTAACATAAAATGCTATAAAAGCATAAGTTATAAATCTGGTGCTATTTGCGTATGTTTTGGGGTCAATGGGTAATTTAGAATATTTGGAGGACTTAGGAAAATTATCTAAGAGATTAGAAAATGTTTGCTATATTTAAGTACAAAGAATTACATTAAAATGAGTTGTAAAGTTTATATAATCATTTAATAAACTTTAGACTATAAAAAGGTTTTAACATGAAAATAAAATAAAATTGGGGTGTTAGGAATGTTATAAAGCCGAGAGTAAAATTATGGTTTGAAAAGAAATAAAAATTATAAGTTAAAGTAATGTTTTGGAGTTAAATGTAAAAATTAGGAAACTGATAGGGCTAAATCGTAAATCTGGAAAAGTTTGGGGGAGAATGAAATAAAAATGGTCAAACATAGTTGGGATCATAGTATTGACCAAAATTGAGAATGAAATATTGGAATTAGAAATTAAATAAGAATTATAGTATAAATTATAAGAATTATGAAACTTATGTGGTAAAACCATAAATATAAGAAGTTTGGTCCAAACCGTAAATAAATAGCTAGGGGTTGTAGTGTGATTTTCGGGAGTTTAGGGGAAAGATTAGAAAGTAAGAATTAAATTAAAGAATAATTAAATAAGGGGTAAAATGTAAAGATTATAAAATTTGTGGGTGGAATTGCAATTAAGGAAAAGTTTAAATAAAAGCCGAAGGTATGAGGTTCTGTAGGAGAATTTTTGAAAGTTAGGGGGTGAGTTTGGAATTATTAAAACTATAGATTAAACATGAATTATAACATAATTGTAAAAGTTATAAAATTCTTGGGGTCAAAATATGATTACCGAAAGTTATGGGCTGGAATCTGAATTGGGAACATTTTAGGTTCTGTTTGGTGGTTTAGAAGAAATTAGAAGTGAAACTTTGGTATAAATAGTTAAGGGATGAAAACTATAGGTTATACAAACATAAGGAATTTAATTGTAAACATTTTATGACATTTGGGGTCACATTGTAATAAACAAAAATATTGGGAGAATACTCATGTTATGCATGACCAAATGAGGGTAATTAAGGATATAACAAAGTCATTATGTCATTAAGGTGAATGGTAACATACTATATACATAATATGAGTATATGTATATATATAATATATTAAGGACTATATTATATATATATATATATATAAGGACTAAATTATATTTTAAGAGTAATATAATATATGATGTTTTGGGTAATATAAAAGCCTAAAATTATATACATAGCACTTATGTATATAATATGTGAACAAAAGAGATTAATGCTATATAATGATAACAATTATAATAGCATACAATAATAAAGAAGGTTATTGTATAAGTGGATATAATATATGTAAGTGGGTTAAATAAGCAAAAAGATACCTATAAAGAGGAATGCTTATAATATGAGATTATAAATCATGAATACTAAGGTTTCATGGATTAAGGTACATAAAATAATACCTTAAGTGTAAAAACATTTATGGAGTAAAAGAGTTAATAAAGATTAAAAGATAATTTTGTAACTCACATGAAATAACGAACATGAAATACAAAAACGTTTCACAAATACGTATAGGCATTATACGAGAGTGGTAAATAATTAACGCTCTCGGTTAATCGGATTATAAGAGTGTGATAACCGGGACATCAGTCGAGACTAGACGAGTGTCGTCTCCGGTGAACGGTATAAATTTCTTGCAGCTTGTTTACTACCGAGTTACATCGGCTTGTGTGTTATTTGTTGCATGTGATAATGACCAAGATAACTGCATGGGATATGTTGTTTGCATTTTTACGTATTGTTGTTCGTGCCTAACTGGACTTCTATGAGTAAGGAGTGAATTTCCATATTCGCCATTCAAACACATTCTTTAGTAGTGCAGCTCAAAATTTGAAATTGCAACCTTCTCGACCACCTTAGAGATAAATTTTTCTGTTATTCTCGTCCAACAAAATTGATGTTTTTCGCAAGTGATACTTTTTCACAGCCTCACAAGAACGCTTTCGTTATCAAACTCTTGCCCTTTCACAGACTCATGGCATGGCCTCCAATACGGCACACGTCGATCACTGTCCTTCTGGTACTTGCTTGTACATCAACCTGAGATGAGATGTGGCTCCATGAGTGTACGGTGTGGAAGGGCTAGCTTCATCATCAAGGGTCGTCGTCATCAGGGAAATCTCTGCTCCATCTCAGGATCACCATCCTAACTCTCGCCATTTCCACCTTCAACCCAACTCGTGGGTGACTGCTCGGGGAGAATCTTTGCCGGTTTTGTTTTTTTCCACCATATTCTTCTGTACGTCAGATATCATCATTTTCACCCGAGAATCACTGATAATTTTGAGTGAATATGATATTTCCTCTCAAGCTTTCTATAAACCATGTCGATGATACAAAATCTCCCCCTAACTTCCAAGTCGACAAGATTTTTCACATTATCGTTGAAGGATTGAAATGTGGAATGCTCAGATTTTGAGTAATATAAACTTGGACCATGGAATATATGAAATATAAACCATAAGGATTGTGTTTTAGATCTATTTGAGTAAAAAAAAGTATAGGGATTTTCCATCTCGATGTTTGTGGTAAATGTGGAAGAATTTTAGCTGTAAATGATGATTTGGTAAGAGAAAGGTAGATTGATATGATTGTGATAAAAAAAAGGTAGAAAGACTAATATATAGTTGTAGGAAAAAACTAGTTGTTGCTTGACGCTGAATAGAAGTCAATACTTCTAGTTACGGCTTCCAGAAGCCGATTTCAGAATTTACGGTTTTACAAAAACGATTTTAGAATTTACTGTTTTACAGAAGCCGATTCTTAATCTATCGGCATCTTTGCAGGTGTCCAACGGTAACTTTTCCAATTGAATAGAAGCCGATACTAGCATGATCGTCTTCTATAAAACCGCCACTACTAATATCGGCTTCTATTAAAGAGGAAAAAAAAAACACCCGAAAGTGGACATATGAGGAAAAAACACACGAAATATGGAATTGATTTGGTCATTCACCCTCAAACGGGAATTTTTCCTTCCTTTTTCATCTTTGATTACATTTATACTCCCTCCGTCCTATTGGCAGTGTCTCATTAGGTGTATGCACGCAAATACAAGAAGAGACAGCTGTGAGGGAAAAAGTGCAGTATACCTTTTATTTTATTTTTAATGAACTGGATAAAGGTGAAGTTAGTATTATAAAGAAGACACTATTTTGGGACAAAATAAAAAGAGAAAGGGGACACTGCCAATAGGACACAGGGAGTATAATAGTTAGATTAATGTAGCTTTAAACATCACTGGTCAATATTTTGAGTAGACTCACCTCTTATCTCACTGCAGCTCTGTTAGCATATGTTTGCTTTTAGATAAAGCTGAAGATTAATGGTGTGAGAGAAAAGACCCTTAGTTGACATTTTCCTTTTTCCTCGGCCTCATTAACGACCACTGCATTCCTCTCTTTCCCTCTCGGTATGTTTTCTGTATTGCTAATCTCAACTTCAATTTTCAGCTGGATGTTTGTTTGATCTCTGTGTTTTACGTAATTTCTTGAAGAATTATATGTGTTCCCTTTCTTGTTTCGTTGGTCACACACTCCAGTCGTTCTATATATGCTGGCACAGATTACAGGCAGCGTACTAGCTATCAATTTGGGTCTTCTCTCTATTTAGCATAAGGTGAAGATGTAATTTTTCTTCGATTAGATTTTAAAATTTGTGACTGTGCTGTTATATTTCCCAATTTCATGATTAATTACTGGTGTACTGAACTTAAGATTCCTTCAAGAAAATGCGAGTACAATCAGTATTTGATCTCACAATCTTGTTTTTCTGCAATTATGTGTTAGCTATTTGTCAAATCTTAATTTCATGATCTGTTCAAGCAAGCATATAAGGTTATTCATGTGTTCTATTCTCTCTTTAGACATTTTATTCATCGACTCTTATCCATGATTATCTCCTAGTGCTGGGCTAAATAATTTAATTGTTTGCTGCTCATGTCGTCATTCCCGGCCGCAGGCAACTAGTGTCAAGTGGTTGTTCTGATATACTCCGACGTCAGATCTCATCTCAGCCACCATCTCCCTCAGCAGCAGCAGCAGCAGAGCAAGCTTGTCCATTTAACGAGAGAGGATGGCAAAAAAGGAAAGGAGATAAGATAATCTGAAATAGAAATGGAGAGTGGTAGTCAGAGTTGGCAGTCTGTTCATGAGGGTGAGGATGGGGAAAGAGGAAGAGCAGAAGGAAGAAATGTTGACCCCGAAAATTGTGAAGATGACTTCATGAGCAGGTTTTTGGACCGCCAAAGTCGTACGCCGGTAATCTTGATTTTGACGAGGTGGTTGGACCGCCAGCTGAGACGAGTGTGGGCTCCCTTAGAAGGTCCTGTAAGGAGTATTATTCGCTTCTGCTTGCTTGTGATTGGGTTTTCCTTAACCGGCGTTGTAGTTTTTGTGGTAATAGCGGTGGTTTTCCTTGTTTATCGGATCCCCATTGCTATGATACTGGAGGGAATTGTTTCCCTAAAACAACCACCCCGCCTCCGACAGCAGCAGCAGCAGATCAATGACGAAGTTTCTCACCACCCAGACATCATTTATAGGCTGGGTAGTCTTTACAAGAGGAGGAGACAGAAGGTTGCAGTCAGAAGAAGGGTGAAGACCCTGTTGGCGATTGTCCTACTGATAGTGTTTATATGCTTGGGAATATTGAAAAGAAGAGCGATGGTTCTTGGGTTTGACCTATGGAAGTGGATGGTGTTGCTAGGCGTCTTCACTTGTGGTCGTCAAATTAGCACACTGGTATTGGCAGGCATGTACCATGTACCCGGGCAGATCAAAGACATGGCTGTGGTAAGGCGTCTAGAAAGTGGTGAAGGTTACAGGATCATCTGCTATTACGTATATTGGCTAACGGACCCAATACTTTGGGTATTTTATTCGGCTACACTTGTCCTGATATGGTTGCAGTGCTTCTTCAACAAGGAGAAGGAGAAGGAGTATCTGTCTTATGGGACTTGGACTTTGGTATGTTTGTTAGTCGGTTCCGTCCTGTTGCTCCTTAAAACGGCCTTTTTGCTCAACTGGAGCGAAAGAAATGTTTATCACTTGTTCAGCGATAGGATTGTGCGAGGTGGGTTTCAGCTATACTTCCTCGCCCACATTTGTGGCTTGTACTTGAGCATCCTCGAGCTGGCTCGAAATGAATATATCCGTAGTAAGAATGAAAAGGAGGGATCAGGCAATGGCGGCGGTAGTGAAAGAATTATTGAAGAAGTTATTTTCAATGTTGCTAATCTCTATATCCGTCGCCTTGATGTTCATGGTGATCAAAGTATGTGTCAACTGGTTTTGGATTTGATGAAGGACAACACGGTGCCGATAAAAGCAAACCTGTATGATTTACGAGACATAGCTCGCTGTTTCATAGATCTAGCCATCGTCTCATCTGGTGATCATAATCAAAAGGATGAGGATATTGATGGGCTAGAACAAAGATTCAACGTGATTGCACCTGGAGACGTTCAGTAAGAACTATATATTAATTCATCTTTTTCTATATATTATGAGTTGACTTCATTTAATTTGATTACTGTATCCTAGCTACTCTCCACGAAACTAAAAACCAATAATTCATGTATTCCATTAAAAACTGTTCAACTTTTCCTCCATCTAATCTTGTTTTAAAAAAAATCTTGTTAATTGGTCACAGTTAATTAGTACGGAGTATTAATTAGTTTATATAATACCGTGCAATTAAGTTGATAATGATATAAACTCACGTGATGCACGCATAGGTATATAACTGAGGAAGACCTAATCACTGTATTCAACTTTACACAAGCGGATGCACCGCTGTTTTGGCAAGAGCTGCTGTGGCAACAGCTTCAAGATAATTCGTCACAACATAATTCTTCTCAACTACTACAAGTCTCCTACGGTTCCTTCAAAAAGTGGATGGTAGACGTTTTTTTAATTTGTTTGATAATTAAGTTTTTTTTATAGTTACGGTAGTAGATAGGTTTCGAAGCCAGGAACTTTGGTTCTATGATACCACTCGACCAAACCACGAGAGTTTGACATTTGTTTGATAATTAAGTGCTAGTGGATGGTATATATACGTAACTTAGAATATTTCACTCTTCATGACTATAGGTTTACTTTTTATTTTTACGATAGTTTTCATTATATATCATACTATCAACTAACTTTTATCAATGCATAAATTAACTTGGTTTTTAAGTATTGAACCACATAGATTACTATGATACCATTTTTACATCTCTGTGCTCTTCCTTAAAACTTAAGGCAGCCCTTCTCTACAATCCTAACAATGAAAAGAAAAATCATAACATCTCTACTTGTTATAAGTCTGTTCTGTTTTTACCATGTAGGTTGATGTTCATATTCACAGTATAACACTTGGACGAACATTGCGAGATGCAGAGGGACTGGTGAACTATCTAAACAGTATCATTAACGGTGCTATAGCAATAATGGTGATTTTGGTGTGGCTCCTGCTGACTGGAGTCGCCACAACTAAAGTACTCGTGGTGATAGCTTCTCCATTTCTAGCAGCAACTTTTATCTTTGCAGATATGTGCAAGAGGGTATTTGAAGGGATTATATTTATCTTTGTCAGCCATCCATTTTCTGTTGGCGACACATGTGAAATTGAAAACCAAAAGGTGATGATCAATCATATCTCCGTACTTATATATATATGGACTACTTACTTTGATGACTTAAATTAATTATGTGTTGCATGCCAATTCTCACATACACATATACAGCTGGAGGTGAAGCAGATGGGAGTGTTGAGAACAAAGTTCTACAAAGTTGGGACCAAAGAAGAAATCTCCTATGCAAATTCAGAGTTGGCCAGCAAAGCCATAATGAACCTTAAAGAAGACGTGGGTTTAGAAGATCAAGTCACGTTGAAATTGGATTCACCTACAGCCAGCGATTCAGCTATACAGCTTATGAAGACAAAGATCAAAAGGTAAATTATTGTTAACCTTTCGTCAGTTAGCTCTTTTTCTAAGGTGAAATTGTTACATTAAATCTGTTGGGTGTTATTTCAGGTTCTTCGAGAATGATAAACGGAGGAGATACGCTAGTAACACAGAAGTGACGACTTTGGAGGTGACAGGGAACTGGATCATGATCATCAAATTCAAGCACCAGATGGCAAGCCGTGACATGACGGTCACAAAATGTGTCGAGCTAAAACAAAAACAAAGATCCGAGTTCCTGGAAGCGGTAAACCAAATGTGTGACGAAACACACATCAAGCTGGCAGTTGCACCAACTTAACCAGGTGCCCGTATATGCATGTTTTGGAAGTTAGTTTTTTTTAGGACATTATAGATTCAGAAACTTTAGTCTATGGATAATGAGTTTTTTACATGGAGATTAAGTGTTGTTTTGAAGCCTCCGTTATTGTCCCCAATTCGGCGAGCGAGGTTCTAATCTGTGATCCCCATTTCCCTGCACATTTGTTAACGTTCCCAATTTTGTGCAGTTGAATTGCTTGTAGAGATATTATGAGTTAATAAAGTCTGTTCACACTATGCTTGTTATTTCAGCTAGTTTGTTATGCCAGCTCAGCTACTTTGTACTGTCATATATAATAAAATTTCTGTCTCAGAGAAGTACTCTAGTTATCGAGCTCTCTAATCATTGCATCTCTGTTCAATTTCCTCATGCATATCTATAGCTTCCATGTAGGAGTTACATTTATAGTAAGCATGTTTTTCTTTAAATTCTTAGAATTTTCCACCAAATTTTCAAAAAGTTCTCTCTTGAGGAGCATGTATCTGCGGTGCAACCATAAATCCTTATATTGGTGAATTTTTATTGCTTAGGGGTTCTTTCTATCTTCTCATCTAGAGATTGCTAAGGGGTGCTTCCTTGTGAAAATTTTAAAAAGGAACTTGAGAGACACCATAGGTAACCAACAAATGAGAGTTAAGTGTTCATTAAATCAAGGCAAAATGCCAAATTATCTTCTCCTCGTCTCTTGTTGCAAAAGTGAATCAAATGCAAATCTCCTCAATTCCCATTCTTGAGAGAACTTGGTCATGGTGAAAGTTCCCCAAGCTCCATAATCTTTAAGAACCCGGAAGCACTCTAGATCATACCCCGAAACTCTATATTTTTATTTGCCCTAAGCACACTCATATCACCATGAGAAGGTTGGTTGCACTCCTTTTGAGGTTTTTCATAAATTTTGATCACTTGAAGATTCTAGGTCCCGCGCAAGTTGAAGAAAATCACTACTAGCCCCGGCCGACCCAAGGTGGGTCGGTCGGAAGTTCCGGAGGCCGGAATTGCTAGTTTCGGGGGCCGAAAGCTACTGGAATCGACCGACCTTGGACCGACCTTAGGTAGGGTCGGCCGAGCTTAAAAACGCGCACGTGACTTCTTCACCAGAGGACCGACCAACCCACAGACCGACCCTAGGGTGGGTCGATCGGTCAGAAATTTTTGCCCAGTTTTGTGTTTTAAAAGCTGGATTTGGGGCATTCTTTCACACACTTCATTTCCCACGACTCTAACTAGAAAGATGAGAGAGAGAGGCGACCAATAAGGAGAAAAAAGAGAGGAGAAAAGAAGAGAAGAAGATGAGGAAGAAGAAAGTGAAGAAATCTACCTCCATTGAAGCTCTAGAGCTCCTATAATGGCTAATTCTCCCTCTTCCCGTCTCTTTCCTTCATTAATGGTTGAGTAGTCTCATTTTATATTCTAGGATGGGATTTGACCCTAATATTGCTCATTGAATGCTAGAAACCTAACTCATTGAATGCTCTTGTTTTATTCCCTTCAATATCAGTTAATGCTATAATTTGATCACTTATTGCATTTATGGTGGTTCCATTCAACATTTGAGTTTGAGTTTGGAATTTGACTAAGAGGGGGATAAGCCCTAACTTTTGCTCTCTTGATTTTGGGGGTAAAATCATAGGGCTATTGTTTAAGAGTTTTTGTTTAATGCTACTTAGTGACTTAAACCTCCTTTAATTAAGGGGTTTGACTAATTAGGTAAGGATTGAGTTTCCCATGATTTGGGGATTCATGAATGGAACTCTAATAGACAATGGATAATGAGTTACGGTTATGAGATTCTTTGGGTGATTTAGGTGATTTCCCACTATCCTACGATACTTTTCCATCCATTCCATCAAACAATCAATTTACTGTTTTATTGCTTCCCATTTACAAACAACTAAGCTTGCCTCCGGCTAAACCCCCCATTTTACAGTTTTTATTAACACTTCACTAAAGTACCGAAGCTTGGGATTTAGAAACCTATTTCCTTGTGGATACGACACTTGTTTTATTGCAACGAATTGGGCGCACTTGTCCATTTTAGCTAGGTCTTTACTATTATGTTAGTATTTTCCTCAACACTTGCCCACCCCATTCATATAATCTACAACTTGTTTACAATCCATAAAAAAAAAAAAACTTGTGCATGACCTAACGAAAAAATCCTATCCACCCCATACTCCAAAGCCGTTGATTCCACCATAACTGAGGAGCTGCCATCACCACTACCCTTGAACCCTACTACAACAACCCCACCTTCCTTGCTATGACAGGCCATCCCCACTCCAAATTTACCATGTGGCATGTAGCTCCTGTCAACAAACACCTTGATAGAACAACCATCCCCCTTTCCTGTAGGGGTGACAGTTTCAACATGACCCGTTTGACCAACATTAACCCGACACGAAGTTAGCAGGTTTGGGTTTTAAAATTTGACACGAGTAAATAAACGAGTCAACCCGAACACGACTCCTTTAATAACTGTCAGGTTTGGGTTTTCAAATTTGACACGAGTAAATAAACGGGTCAACCCGAACACGACTCGTTTTATAACTGTCAGGTTTAGGCTTAACATGCTAACCCGTTTAAGTAATTTAATTTATTAATTTAGAATTTTTGTGAGTATAAGTATACAATTACCAAAAATAAGTGTACAATAATATAGTACATGATTAGACTTATACAAAACCGATAAAATCTTACCAAAATCGATAGTTAACCAACTTGATACCGCACCAAAACCAGTGCATGCTGTTTAATAATTATAAGAAAAAACACATAAATCTACATTATTTCGGTTAACTGTAAAACCAGTAGGGTTGTCAATTTCGGGTTTTGGGTCGGGTTGACTTCAACCCGAACCCGACCTGCTCATGCTTCACCTCTACCCGAAACCGACCCGAACCCGAAAAGGGTTATGTTATGTCAACCCAAAACTGACCTGATGACCCGAAATCAACCCGAAACTAACCCGACACCCGAAATCAACCCAAAATCAACCTAAAATGAACCCAAAATTAAAAATATTGTATTGTCAGTATAAATTCTACACAAAATCACCAAGACAATATAATATAACATATAAAACCATCAAACACAAATAGTTACATGATTGATATATTTAGGGTTATGTCACTTAACTATAAGAATATATATATTGTTTTTTCATCAAAAAAAAGAATATATATTTTGTTTTCTTTTTTAAAAATGTTTTCGAATTACGGGTTAAAGTCGGGTCGGTAGCTCAAACCCAAAACCAACCCGGGTTTTTAGCAACCCAACCCGAACCCGACCTAAAAGTGTTTTCGGGTTGAAAATTGCAACCCAAACCCGCGTTTTAGCGTGTCGGTTTTGAGTCAGATTTCAGGTTCTGTGGAGGGTGATTTTTCGGTATGAGGGGGGTCTATCTAAATATGGTCTAACTATGAAGTCTAGATCCTAAATATTTGCCATTCTGTGGAGGGTGAAAACCCGTTATTCATGGAAGCCCTCAAATACCTACTAAATCGTCCGTCTTTCCCAGAAAGCATGAGGGGAGTGCAAGTGAACACTACACTCGCTTTCAATGGGCCCCACGCAGACTTATGCCTCTATAAGGCAAAATTGACTAGAGTCACCACCTAGTTTGACCTAAGGAACTAGGAAAGGAAGAGGAGGGTTCTAAGAACCGTTGATTTGACTCTGAATTTGCTGCTTATGGATAGGACTCAGCTGGTCACGTCAGAGATTCTATTTTTGGGTTCGTACTGGGTTACACCCCTTAGAAGTGGCAACGACCACGACTTCGGATTGGCGCCCGAGGAAACCTTGGTCTCCAATTGTCGGGATTGCCCTCTTTCAAAACCTTTTAGAGAGATTCATTTAAAAGCCAAAGGATAGGATTGAGTGTGGGTTGAGGATTAGATGATTTAGAAGAATTGAAGAATAGGCTGGTCTTGAAATATTGCTCGGTGAATTTGGTTTGAATGTTGAGAGATTTTGATTGTTTCTGAGAGGTTTGAGGTTGTTTCGGCTTTCACGAGGTTAATAGGATGCTGGAAGTTTTGGGGAGTAAAAGGGCATTTTGGTTATTATATATATATTTTTTGGAGTCAAGGGGTGTTTGGATCATTTACTGGAGTTAAGGAGTTTTTGGTCATTTCGTAGAGCTGAGGGGTACTTTGGTCATTTTGTGAAGTTGAGAGGTGTTCGGATTATTTGGTGGAATTGAGGGGTTTTTCGGTTTGTAAAGTTCGGATTTTTGAATGGTCAAAATTTTGAGGTGTTTTAGGAAGTCGAAAGTGTTGATGGAGTGTGAAAGAGGATATTTGGTTTTCAGGTTTTGTTCGGGAGCATTTAAGAATAAAGGGTCATATGTTAGTGAGACTTGTGACTTCGAGTTTGCTTAGGAAAGGATTGAGGAGTGCTTATGGGTTAAAGTTCTAATGAAAGGATTGGATTGAATTGTTCAGATTTGTCTCTCTTAAAATTTTAAAAACCAAAAATCATTTTTGTTGTAAAGGGCGGATAATCCCGAGGGATTACCCTATGTACCCCCTCGAACGCGACACTTAATTAATGGTAAGTGCCGAGGCTCGAAAGATGGGGCAATGAATTTATGTCGAAAAAAGGATTTAGAGGGAAACACCATGAATGAGATGTTCTCGGTCAAACCCTAATAACGTCTCTAACTCCCGGGTTTAAAACATTAAAAGGCGAGAATACTGAAATCGAGTGGAAGGGAGTTAGACGATTCTAAAATCCCGGCTGCAACTAGGAAGGCCGTTACTTCCCTAGCACCCCGCCTCGTAAAAATCTAGGCTGCAATTAGGGGATGCTTATCACCCTAATGCCCCGCCTAAAGAAGTCCAGACTGCGACAAGGGAGGTTATGACCCCAGTGCCCCGCCTCGGATTTTTATTTTGGGAAGGGAGCCAAGTGACATCTAACTAGGAAGAAAACATTTTGAAGGTGTTAGACATTCACTGTTCCCCGAAAACGGTTTATTTTTTTAGTTTTAAAGCTGAGTTGAAAAACCTTTGAAGTTGTTCGGAATTCTCGATGAAGAAACACTAATTTTGAGAAATATTTTTAGGAGAAAACTTTCTGTATATGTGAGAAGAACTTTCTGCGTTTTGAGAAGAGTTTTTTGTGATGTGAGAAGAGTTTTTCCTTTAAAATATTTCACAAAATTGTTTCTTTTGAAAACTTGATGAAGTTCGCATAAAATGATGCTTGAAAATTTGAGAAAAGAGATTTTCAGGATTTTTGAATTAAAGCTGAATAATGAGGAATGTTTTTTTTTTAGTTTTGGAGTTTGGATGGAATCTACAATTTGGGTTTGAATGGGATTGGTCAATGCTTGGGTCAAAATTTTTGGTTAAAGTCAACATTTTTGGTCAAGGTCAATGTTTTTTGGTCAAGGTCAACATTTTTAGTCAAGGTTTGACTTTTGTGGACTTGGTTTGACTTTTGTGGACTTGGTTTGAATTGATTTGGGCCTTGGGTTGGTTCAAAGTCAAAGTCTTGGGTCAAAACTTGGGTCTGGTCAATGTTTGGAGTTGGTCAAGGTTCAGGGTTGGTCAAATCAGTTTGACTTTTGTGGTCTTGGGCCAATTTTGGGCTTGACCGGGTAATGAGCCGATGTGGGTAATGGGCCGATATGGGTAATGGGCCGAATTTGGGTAATGGGCCGAATTTGGGTAATGGGCCGAGCTTGGGTAATGGGCCGTGGGCTTTGGACTAGGACAGGCTTGGGTAGTGGGTCGATTGTGTTTTGAAATAGGCTTTGATTTTATTTTCAGGGTTGGGCCAAACATGGATTGGGCCTGATGGGCTTATTGGGCAGAATGGGTCAAGCTAGAAGTGGGTCAGGTAAGAAGTGGGCCAGGTTGAGTGATTTGGGCCTTATTTGTTATTTGGGCTTGTTGGAGAGAAAATTTGATTGGGAATATTGGTCTATATACATATATATACATATTTTAGGTGTGTGTTTTAGTGTTTAGGGGTGTCACCAACAGGAGATTGGTCAATGACCTATCAGTCCAGGGGGACCCCTCTATCCTAATGGCTAGGACCTAAAGGACATAATAGCTAGAGCTTAGTGATAGTAAAATGGTGTACAAGGAAATGAATCAAAACTTGTAATGAAGCTGAATGTACAATATATGCACGCATAACACAGAGATAATCAAATCAAAGACGTTGAAGAAACGGTGATTAATGAGATCAAAATAATAAGATTAAAATAATAACAGCAAACCGGCTAAATAATAAAGTATGTTCAAAGTTATTGAGGACACGGTGGTTGTCCTGGTCAAATTCAGAAGTTAAAGGCCTAAACTCAATGGTCTCTATCATTACTCAAACTTGAGCTGGGTTATTCAACAGCCTATCTTACTTCCGACTATAATACTTAAGGAGCAGTGAAGATTCGAGCAGAATAAAACAAAGGCATACGACCACTAACCCTAGCAAAGAGAGGGCCTGAACCAACTCGCCACATCAGTTTTCCCATTTATCATTTTTATTCATCCTCATCGGTTAAAACTCATAAACAAAGCAACGTACAGAAACCAACTAAATTGCACCTGTGTCATTAAGGTCCGGTATCACCATGTACAGAACAGAACCAGAGAAAGAAATCAGAACTTCATTAATACTCTATAGCAGAGAACTAAACATCAGAGCCTAGACACATACTTCCAATTTCACCCATTCGAGTTCTACTGTGGGTTCCTAACACCTTTGTTAAACAGATTACAACCCCTAATTAAACAAGCCTTTCTCTTTAATCAATTCCGTTAACCAACTAAAGGACAATGCCAGACTGTCGGGGAAGAGTCACACTGGCAGATGAAACAAGGCACCAAGAAATGACATGTGGATACCCATGGTAAAGCTAACATCAAAACAAACGGACATATGATACAGTCACAAGTACAGATAACCCCAGGAGTCAAGGTTCACCAAAATATGCTATCAATCAATATAATTATTATCAAATTTGGATTAGAATGGGGTACCGCAAGAAGGAAAAAGGTGAGTTTTCTATCTGCAAAATTACAGAGACATCAAACAGACAGATATAAGAGGAGTTAGTTCAAGACGATCAATAAACAAACATATGAAAGGAAAGAAAGAGTTAAATCGGTAAACGCTGAGTCTAGGGAGAAAACCACTGTAGGTATATGGCAGTTGTGTTAGACTGTAGTTTCTTCAAGCTGGGCTAACAAAATGTACCGAGAGTTTTCACAATGGCTTGATATGTACAGAAACTAAAACTTGCAGGAAATAATAGACGAATCAACCAAGTTGATATTAGAGCAACACTTGGTCACCTTGGAACCTAGAAAGCACAGAGTGACACCAGGGCAACAGGGCAAACTGATTCTGATGAGCCCCTTTTAGACTAACAAAGTGGGTTAGCATGAATGAAACAACATTATTCAGAGAAAATACTCATATGAACGAGAGTGATATTGGCGAAACAGGTAGAATTTCAAGAGGGATTTTCCCCTCGCTTTTTTTTTTGAACTATGTCCATATACTACAGAGTCTGTAACATGTTGAATGATCCAGAACGAAAACGCATACAAAAAAAAACAAATACAGAGAAAATAGTGGATTCGAGAAGAAACATGAGAGGAGGGGAATCGATTTACTGGGTGGAGTAATCTCCGACCAAACCGCCCTTCTCTACTAACATTGTCAACACCTTCGGGTGCATCATGCAAGCGATCAGAAGAAACGAGAATGAGAACATGAGAAATACGGGAGGTGAAACACGGGATGATTCGAAGAGAAAAGGAATTGTCAACATTAACACCAGAATTTCTGGTGGAGCCAACATTCAAAATACCATCACCTTTTTTCGGTTCATCTGGGCGGACCCGAAAACCAGGAGCAGAATGTAGGAATTTCGTAGGATTTTTCTTTTGGAAAATGATAGAAGAAAGAGGAAATAAGGGTAGTAGCTAACTTACTCAGTTGTTACTCGAAACCAACTGAAATCGACCGGAGAAGAGAATTAAACCACCTTCGACAGGTTGCAGAGGATGAAAGTTTGTCAAAAGGTTGATGGGTTTCGGTGAAGAAGGAAGTTCGTTAGCGTAGGGTGGCGACTCGAAGGTGGAAGAGAACTCCGATGGCGATGGAGGATTTTTTCTTGGGGTTCTTCAGTTTACCGGTTCGAGAAGAAAGAAAACAAAGGCCGTAGCAAATTTTCTGGGTTTCGTTTCTTGAACTCGGGATGAACAAGGAATGCAGGTGTGGAGGGGAAGGTGATTACCAGTGGTGATTTCTTTCGCGCAATGATTCAAGGAGGAAAGACGAAGAAACGATGGAATAGAAATGTTGGGCAGTTGAAGTTTCTCGAGTTTGAAACTCAGAAAGACCAAGAACGTCGGGGCCAAAAATAGGATGAGAGAGGTGGTGATTTGAAAGGAGTTCGAACCTTCAAACTTCTTCAGCCGAGGAACCATGCCGAGGATCTTGGGGGGGGACTCTTTCGATTTTTGAGGAAGAAGAGGATGGGCAGCCACCACGCTTCTTCCACTTTGAGTACCGAGGAATGCATCGAGAATATCGGGGGGAGGCAATCGGCTCTCTTAACCCATGTTATAGTGTTCTACTTTTTTTTAAACGTGGCTTACCGGGACTGAGTGGACCGACACAAACAACAACAAAATTAATAAATAAAAAAAAGGTTCTGCCCATTCACAGGTAAATAAAACGAGTTCTGCTACTACTGGGATTCGAACTCAGTATTCCCCACACCCCTCCTGCGCACTTAACCAGTTGAGCTGTAGCAAATTTCAGTTCTTAACCGTGGATAGTAAAACAAAAGTCCCATCGCGAGCTAAACGAAAATAGAAGAAATGCCTCGGTTTAGAGTCGAACCCGAGACCAATTGGTTACTTAAAGAGCATGCTAACCGGCTACGCTAGGCAGGAAATTGATATGCTCGTGAGACAAGTAATACAAGATCTTTAATCTCGACCGGGTAATTCCTCTAAAAGGCTACGAGTCCAAAAGAAAGTATATACAATGAAAAAGATGATTAATCTATTGCATGAAAATAAGGTTTGAAATGCTGATGCAAATAAAATAAACAAAATAATAGTAGTAAAAGGGGACATAAAATGATGGAAATGATGATGATAAAAATAATGAGAAAATCGGCAAGAAATAATAAATAATAATGATGAGAAACAAGAGATATGAATCAAACGAGTGCAAATATAAGGAAATAACAAAAAAGTGAAATATTTTTAAAGCAAAAACTATAAAATAAGTATACAAAATGAAGTCATTTAAAAAACAGATTACAATTAAATAAATAACTAAAAATAAAATAAAAATAAATAAAATAATATAAAAAAGGGCTCGTGCTCCTTTTCCATAGGGATGTGGGATCTTAAACGTCGGAGAATAAGAAATCCCTTTAGTTGGAAACAGGGACGACCGCCTTGTTCCTAAAAGCATGTTTATTTTTGTATATATTTTTTTTTGTTTTAATATAAAACGGGTGAGAATTTTTGGTGTCTACAGGTTCGTGTCAAGATTGACAACCCTAAAAACCGCACCGAAATCGACAGTTAATAATCTGATACCGATTAATCACTTCTAAATAAACCGGTTACAGTTATCAAGTTTGACCAACCGAACATCGGGTTAAGTGGTCAAAAGCCCCCACTAGTAGAAAAAAAGTCTCCAGTGTCGAAGCCTATAGCCTCGTCTGTTAGGAACCGACTCAATAAATATTCTGAGGTGTTGGTTTTGGTACCATTCGGTAGGGACCTTTATGGTGCCTTTATTTTAAAAGAGTAGATTTATCATAAAGCTACTCCATGTGTCTCAATACTATTGGTTCAGAATATTAGTCAAGCCCACTGAAATTTAACTTGAGCACACTTGTCAGTTTACTATTAGTTAACCCACACTTCAAAAAAGTAACCAGAGACACCTTTATTGCATCTTTATCATAAATGTAGTAGGGGGTTGCTATTCGCAGTACAAAATTACTAATCACCGCAGTACAAATTTTTTTTAATTCATATTGACATTGTACACATGTAATGATGTGTTGCTGTATTTTTTTTTCAAAAAATGATATTTGAAAGTAAATTTACCCAAGTAGTTTGTAGTTGTTCAGTAGTGAATTTTACTAGTTAGTTTTTTGTTGGAATCAATACAGGAACCTTTTTTTTGTAAAAAAATGTGTTGGATTACATTTTTATGTGTTTATATTATTAATTTGACTTAAAAATAATTTGTACTGTGAATAGCAAAGTATTTTACTATTCGCAGTACAAATTGTTTTTCACCAAACTTAGTTGAATAAGTTTGAATGTTGCGGGGAGACATTTTTTTTTGAAATAATAGAGAATAGAATGACCAAATTTCAGTCAATATGATTAAAACAACAACTAAGTTAAATAGAGACTAAGTTACAACAACTAATTTATAGAAAAACTAAGTTACAACAACTAAGTTAAAGAATGACTAAGTTACAACAACTAAGTTAAAGAAAAACTAATGTACAACGTTGTTCCAACTATCTAACCTAGATTGTATTCGATGAATCCAAGGTCCGACAGTGTTTGGATCTCTATAAACGAACCACTGCGGATAGACAGGGGGAGTGGGGAGTCATCAACCATGCAGAACCTTATGAAATGACCCTGGGGGCAAATTCCTATGTGGATCTCTCCTCTTGGGCTATCACGATCGGTATAATTATCGAGCGGAAGGTATGTGGCACTTGCCATACCCCCAAAGACAGTAGAGTAGAAAACTACTATCGAAGTGTAATTTGTTGCGATCGCCAACCCCATTTCCGTGGTCAACCATTTCTCAGGAGGTGCTGGCCCACCTAAATTCCAACGAAGCGCTCTTAACATGCCGTTGTGCAGTCCTTCGTTAAAAATGGCCTTGTATAGTTGATTCGCCGGTGCTGTATTCTTCATGTGATTGTACAATGCTCTACGGACATCTTTCCACCTCTCTTCGTTTGAATATAGGTAGTCAGCAATGACCCTGAAACCACAATTCCCATCTCCACGAACATCAATATACCCAGTCATATATTGATATAGGTTGGGGTTGAAATTCTGGTAGTATGGGAAGTTGTCTAGGGACAGGAATCGACTCGGATTTGATGATCCTCTATTACGTGATCTTCTATTTGATGGCGCTCCTTCTGACTGGCCTGCCCTTGGTCGGTTACGCTCCCAAGACGAAGGTTCCCGTCGGTTTGGTCTTGAGGGCCCGGTAGGTCTGCCAATCCCAACCTGTTCCAATGGCTCCCCTAATTGGCACACCATATCTGGGTGAAGGAAGTTTTGGATTTGACTGTAACATTTCGCCATCAGAGTAGGATCATCTAACTGTGCTACCTCAGAAGCTATGTCTCGCCATCTATTATGTTCTTCCTCCATGTAGGATACCATATCAATTGTCGATTCATGTTTCTCCCAGCTTAGGGTATACCAGAAATGATGTATATCCCTCTTCGAGCATAGTATACCACTATCCAGCATGTAGTTTAATTTACACGCGCAAGGTAATCCATGAGAGGCTACCTTGTCACATCCACAGAGTGAGCTGTCCATTTGCACATAATTCGCCCTTCCATGCTCCTTGACTAGTTCATCTAAGCAAAGGGTACTAACCTTCCCGATCAGGTCAGCAATTGGAACCCTCATGTGCTCTCTTCTGTGTTTTGTCCTGGCTGCCTCAAAATCCTTTTTTAACTCCCGGATGCTTGTATTCACATGATCATCAATCTTTGGAAAGATTACATCCAAAGTGTGTCTAGCACTCATTAATCTCGCCTTTAGAGAAGAATGTGTGCTCTCCACCCTATCAAATGTTTAAGTAAGTTTTATAGATCTATAACAATGACTGTATTATCTTAAACATTACAAGATTAACAATTTTACCTATTTGTCGTTGTGTTGCCGAAGTGCAACACATTCTTGACCCAAGCCTCCACAAAATTTCCTTGTATTTCTCCCAGACTGATGCAACATACGTAAACGTGGGTAGCTTCGGTATGTATTCTTGAAATTTTCGTACCTCTCGTTGTACTCCTGCTCTATGCTCGAGTAGACAACCGTAGTCCACATTCGGACTGCAGCCGCCGCCCTTCCTCTATCACCCATATAAGTCTCGGCTTTCCCCTGAACGTTCCTACTTATGTGCCACCAACATAGTAGATGGTGAGATTCAGGAAATACCTCTTATAAGGCATTCATCAGGGCTAGACATCTGTCGGTGATACATGTAGAGGTTGTAGTCCGCCCGAGTAGGTCCCTTAATTGCTGAAGTGCCCACACATACATGTCTGTTGATTCTGATACAAGAAAGGCGAAGGCAATGCTGAAGTTTTGCCTATACTCGTCATCCCGATGAACTGAACCAAAGGCATTTTTGCTATGTTTGTTTTATAGGTAGCATCAATGCCTATGACATACGGGAAAGCATGGAGAAGTAATCTAGAGGTAGGGTGTGCAAAGAAGATGGACCCAAGTCGTGTTTGGTCCCCTAAATTGTGAAATATAATCATGTTATCTATCAAATTAATATGAAACCTAAATGATTGAAGTTATTTGAGACATACTGAGTTGACTTACTTGGTTCTATAGTGTAATCGTAGTAGTAGTTGTTTTTGTCTAGCTCACTCAGCAGAGTCTGCACCATAGATCGACCATCTCTCTTTACTAGTTTGTTTTTTGTATCTGGTTGTATATGTTTTTCCTTGTTGCTGACGTTTCTGGGTTGATTGTTGTGAGCTCTGAATAAATTGCACAGGGTGGCACACCGACTCTGCTTCTCTGATCGATCATAATCTTCTCCGCCTCAGTCAGGCGTTTTCCCACAAAATGACCCTCTATCCACTCTGCGAGATCATGGTTATGCCATGCAATGTTCATAGAATCGCGATCCGGATCGTAGGATCGTACGATCCTACGATCCCACCTCATTAGTACGATCCGGATCGGTGCTAGACTCGGAATTTGGTAGGATCGTGGTAGGATCGGGTAGGATCGGTGGGATGGTTCAGAATCGCGATCCAGCACCGATCCTACCATTTTACATTTTACAACATACAAATATATAAAAAAAAAACATAAAATGAGCTTTATCTTATTCACTGATATCACCTCACGTCCTCACCTAATGACTTAACTCATATTTCCTAAATTATAAGCCTAAATTATTCAATCTTCCTCTTCATTCAACCACAGCAGCTTTAATCCTCTTCATTCAACCACCAAAGCGAACATCAACTTCAATCCTCTTCATTTTACCTGCAAAGCAAAGCAGCACAACAACTTCAATCCTCTTTGTTCAACTAGCAAAGAGAACAGCAACACAACAACTTTAATCCAAAAATCGAACAACAGCACATCAGCTTCAATCTTCCTCTTCATTCAACCAGAAAACAGCAGCGAACAACAACACTACAACGAACAATTGGTTTCTTTTTAACAGCTGTTTTTTTTTTATCAAACTAAATGTTAAACAATATCTAGCATATTACAATGGCATAATTGACCAGAATCAATTTGGCTAGTATCTCATTATAATTTAGTGTTACTGTTATAGTTTAATGGTTCAATTTTTTCTTTTGACTATCATGATGTAAAGACACTAGCGTTAATGTTGTAAGAGTATTATCTTACTTATCAATTGCTTAAGATGATGAAACTATATGTTATATTTGCTCATGGTTTATTTGTTGTAAAATTTTATATGATTTGTAGGTTGGCTCATGTTTTTTCTTATTGAAGTTTCATAATATGCAAGATTACATGAACTACGAACTTATATTTATCAAAATTTGTAGGATCGTTCGATCCTACGATTCGATCCCACGATCCGATCCTAGGGGTCCATTACGATCCTACGGTAGGATCGCGATCTTGAAAACATTGATGCCATCCGTTACCCACTTGCAAGAAACACCCGTAGCTTGTGTAATACCCCTTAATTTTAAAAGGACAACCACATTTCTTTGAACCAGATGATCTGCGCCGGTTGATGACACCAGATCGTGATGTCCTTCGTGGTTTCCAATACCTCTCGCATGTTATGTGGAAATCTTGGCCCGACCGAGAACTTTGAATTATGGTGTAGATATGGTTGGGATGGCCAACACTATCTACCCAAGCTTTCGCTTCTTCTTTACTCCTAAAGGCCTGGTTTTTGAAATAAGTAACCTGTGTCCACCACCGGAGGTCGATTATACATCTTTGCATGTAGTCATCCATCTCTGCATTATGATCTGGAACGCCTTCATCAAATTCATCCCAATCTGAATCAGTGGTTGAGTCACTTTCCTGCAATAAGGGCGAGAGAATGTTAGATGAATATGAAATATGAAATATTAGTGCGAATATGATTTACAAAGACAATAACTAAATACTTACTGGGCTTGATATGGAACATACTCATGATCGAATCTAAGATTGACTCATGTTTAGAGAGAGCTTGCACAGTTTTACGAAATTATTTTTGGAAGAGAGTTAGGAGATAGAGAGCTTCGAGAATATGGAGAGTGAGTGTGTGAAGATGAAATGGAGGAGGCATCCCTTATATAGAGGTAGGTCATGAACTAGCCACAAGGTTACAAGTTAAAAAAATGGTAACCTGGTACGTGTACAGTGACCTGGTACGTGTACCTTTCCTGACAAAAGTAATTACCTATGGTAACTTTGAATTCACTTTGTACTGCAAACGGTAACCTGGTACGTGTACAGTGACCTGGTACGTGTACCTTTCCTGACAAAAGTAATTACCTATGGTAACTTTGAATTCACTTTGTACTGCAAACGGTAACCTGGTACGTGTACCTTTCCTAACAAAGTAATTACCTATGGTAACTTTGAATTCACTTTGTACTGCAAACGGTAACCTTGTACGTGTACAGTGACCTGGTACGTGTACCTTTCCTGACAAAAGTAATTACCTATGGTAACTTTGAATTCACTTTGTACTGCAAACGGTAACCTGGTACGTGTACAGTGACCTGGTACGTGTACCTTTCCTGACAAAAGTAATTACCTATGGTAACTTTGAATTCACTTTGTACTGCAAACGGTAACCTGGTACGTGTACCTTTCCTGACAAAAGTAATTACCTATGGTAACTTTGAATTCACTTTGTACTGCAAACGGTAACCTGGTACGTGTACAGTGACCTGGTACGTGTACCTTTCCTGACAAAAGTAATTACCTATGGTAACTTTGAATTCACTTTGTACTGCAAACGGTAACCTGGTACGTGTACAGTGACCTGGTACGTGTACCTTTCCTGACAAAAGTAATTACCTATGGTAACTTTGAATTCACTTTGTACTGCAAACGGTAACCTGGTACGTGTACCTTTCCTGACTAAAGTAATTACCTATGGTAACTTTGAATTCACTTTGTACTGATCATCAACTTCTCCATGGTGTGTTTGGTACGCTTCCTTTCAGTAGCTGTTGGACTAGCCGTTGAACTAGTCGTTGGGCATGTCAGTGTTACTCAAATATTATAAAAGTGGGTATTAGTGTCCCAACATACTCATTCCTTACCCTGTGCTCTCAGAATCTGTCTAATTACATCTTGCTTGAACTCTTCATACCTTAATTCCCATTTCGCTCTCAAAATCAAATGGAGTTTCCTTTCTGTTTGCACGTCAATTATGTAGCTACTTTTGGTCGTCATGGAGCTCAATTTGATAGAAATGGGGCACAGACGCGTAGAAGTTACTATGCCATATCCTAGTAATCTCCGGGATCTACAACGACGAGTAATTCGAGCACTACAGTCCCTCCTCGGCAGAATAAACATAACAACAATGGTGTATTTGGGGCTGGAAGGCGACTACGAGTGGACTTTTATTCATGTACGAAATGACACATCAGTTCGCCGGATGATGGAGAATTACATGGAGTATAATGATTTCATCGCTCATATTCCATTACTTGTTATTTATGATCCTATTGAGCCCGATGATGATGATTTTCAACACCAAGAACCAATTTATGAGATGAGACGTAATGTAATAGCACAGGGAATAGAGA
The DNA here is from genome assembly GCA_023374045.1 of Limonium bicolor. Classification (NCBI taxonomy): domain Eukaryota; kingdom Viridiplantae; phylum Streptophyta; class Magnoliopsida; order Caryophyllales; family Plumbaginaceae; genus Limonium; species Limonium bicolor. Next base: position 313,430,166 of record CM041776.1, on the reverse strand, counting down.
GACAAAGGTTAGGAAATAATTAGGTTATCGGTTATTGCGTAATTGATCTTGTTAGTTCTCGTGTTGTTATAATTTTCGGGATTTATAATCTTTAGTAGATGTTTGGACGTGGAATAAACGTGTTGTTATAGTTATTGACTATTAATTATGTGATTCATCAGTGCCGGGGAACATTATCACAATTCTTTCTCTCAGGCAGCAAGCTCAACAGAAACAAAGGCATTCCGGGTTTAGATTGAAGTTGGTCACACATCTTTTCTTTCTTAGGAATTTCTACATTTTGATATATTTCATTTCTCGTGACATATACAATCTTTGGTACATGTTAGATATTTCATTTCGACACTATCATTGCTGGAGAACACTCAACGACCAACAAAGAATTTAGACCACCCAGATTGGCATTGCAGAAACGATGCATTTCTAGAAATTTTTTGCCATAGTCTCCCCTGTTTTTCTTATCTCCACCGGTTCTAAGAACCTCCACAAAATCAACCAAAATATAATCAACAAGGTCACCAGCATTGTCAGCAATAATTCCACCATCACCAAGTCCACCAGAAAAAAACTACAACCACACAAATTGTACTAGCGTCTAACACACCAAGTAAAAATGAAAGACAACAAATAGTTCCAAGATGATACTAAAGTTTATTACATCCAAATCCAAGATGACAACCACTAGGGTGCACCATGCTGGCGCTGGTAACTATCCCATATGTATAAAGAGCTGAACACATCCTCAAGACCATGAGTTGCAGCCCTTTGTTCTTCTTCTGGCATCCCCTGACGATAGTATGACCAGTCCCATGCATTGTTCTCTTGGTAGTACGGGCGTGCAAGCTCACTTGCCTCAGACAGTAGCTGTAACACACTTGGTCAGGTAAGTACACATAAAAAATAAAAGTGATATGTAATGAAGTACTATGAAAATATGACTTACTAGACAGGGATCTGGACGATGAACCAGGGTGGTCTGATAACTCAGGGTTTAGGATCTTCGGGTGTGTGTGCTTGGTGTACCAATCTAGGTAGAGTGGGTCACAAGCATGCAACCGCGCATTTGTGCGCGTATACCCTGGAACCAGCAATTTAGGAGTGTTTTCCCACAAACTATACATGGGGGGGGTATACACAGGTGTAGGGTTGGGTTTTTCCTCTTTTTTCAGACCTTGGGTTGGGTCTAATAGGAGGTTCAGGGATATCCTGAATGTAACCAAACTGGCGTAGACAACGCCCAGGCATGTATGGCTCATTCAACCCCAAAACCTGTATGTTACCTATATACCATGTACGCCCTCCATGAACATTAACATTATCTCGACCGTAGGGCAACCAATCAATCTACAATGAACATTAATAGTAAAATGTAACCAACAACGAAAGACAAAAATAATGGTTCAATGTGTTAGCAACTACAAACACTTACATTTAGAGCAGTCAAAATCTAGATGCTCACGATATCCTTGCAGTGAACGATGATCCTGCACTTGAGAGGTAGATCTCACCCATCTTAGAGCCCAAGGTCTATCATCATTAGCGCGCCAGTCCGGGCTAATCGCTGGTCTTAATGTAGGGAAGTACGCATAAATCCAGCACTGTGCATATAAAACACTAGAATGATTAAGCAGTACCAATTATTAATACTCAGTGAGTTATCATATACTAGATGCACATTAGGACACATACCTCAAGTAACGTCATAGAACCACCTATCCCACTGGAGCCGGCACGAGATGCTATCCCTAGCTGGCGATATAACCATGCAAGAGTACCAGCTCCCCATGCATATTTACGAAGCTTGGTACCTTTCTTCATGGGAGCTACTAACCAGAACAGCTGTGGACTCAGACGACCATTTGATTTTCCAGCTAATATGGTCGTACCAATCAGATGATACAACCAACCACATGCCTGCTTCATTGCCTCTTCATTTTCATCCCTACATTGCTGCAACAAGCTCGCAATTGATACAACACCGATATTCCATAGTGTCTTTGTCATACTCTCAACATCTGCCCCAAAATTAAGACAATCAGCCATTACCTCCTTCAACTCAGGGGTGGATGAATCCCCTATCAATGGACGACCGACGATGGGGATTTGCAGTATCATCCACACATCATGCAGGGTAATCGTCATCTCACCAAACGCATATGGAATGAGTTTGTATCAGGCTGCCACCTCTCCACAAAAGCACTGATGAGGGACATATTGTTGTATGGCATCGTAATATCCTGTAGGTGCTCTATACCAGAATACTCAAGCATCTTCCTTGTTCTTGGTCTGGAAATTTGATCTTTTGGCCAGCAGGTAAGCATCACCCTACGGGATTTGAAACTCAAAACCCCACGATCCTACATAATGACCAATATTTAACACTTACAAAACGTAGTATGATATTAAATGATCAAATACAGGAGAAGATAGAGAACATACCTTAGTCGAGGTCCATAAGTCAAGCGCTACATGACCCCCGAAGCTAGTGATAACACTAGTGAGTAGTGGACCGCCAGGAACTGGCACCTCTGTCAACTTCCAAGAGGTAGGAATGACTGGAACCATCGCTAGCGCTGCTTCCTCGTCAGTGTCATCCTCCTTATCCATGACTTCATCATCTTCATTATCCTGCTCCTCATCCACGTCGGGTGAGTCCTCATCATCAGCACCACGACCATCGTCATCAGCATGTGGCGAACGCTCAGTCATCACATGGTCCTCAACAGCACGGGCGGGTGATGGGCGTGGTGGACGTGATGAACTACCACGCCTGACGTCTGAGCTTCTAACGGAGCAGTCTGGTGGCTTGATTCCCCCGAGATATTGTAGCTAGCGCTGTGCAGTGATCTGTCAGACCAAGCACTACTGGATGATGACGCCACTGGCATGCGTCTCCTCGGTATATTGAACACCGCCGAGTCATCCTCCGCTACCATTGGTGGTGCTGGTACTTGAAACGCCGGGTCGTTGAAAGATTGACCCGGATGGAAAGATGAATGGCATGCTGCTTCCATGCGGGGGGCAGGATTACTCGGCCCTTCACCAGGAGCATGTGCACGACGACGGTACGAGGCCGTCATAGGCTGCTCCGCATTCGTGACTACATGTTTCACTACTTTTTTCAGACAATCCATCACTGCATACGAATATCACACAGTTATATTCCTCATTCATAACATAAAAATTCAAACATTTATAATCATATCATTCACAATATTACAATTAAAAAAAAATTCAAACATTTATAAATCATTCACAATATTAGTTAGAATTCAAAAAAATAACAAATTAAAACATTTAAAAATCATTCACAATATTATTACAAAAATAAACAAATTAAAACATTTAAAAAATCATTCAAAATATTAGAATTCAAAAAAAAAACTGGGTCGAGTAGCGCTGCTACTCGCCCGTCTCCGAACCGAGGACCGCCGCTCCTCTACTGCTCCGGCGGCGAGTACTGCAGCGCCTCGCGTGTCTCCGTCCCGAGCAGCCCAGATACTCGCGCCCCCTGTGTCGCTGGAGAACCGAAGTCGCGAGCCCCTTTACTCCTCGCCCTGGTGTCGACTGAGTGCCGCTCCTCCTCGCGTTTCTTCCCGGCGAGCAGCGCCGGTCCTCGCCGCACCCCCACCCGAGTCGCCCTGCTCCTCGCCCCGCTACAGGTCAAGCCGCACCAGGGCTCGCCCCTGTATTTTTTTTTTTCAAAATTTTCAAGTTTCCTCTGAATTTTCATGCTAGATCTAGCTCAAATGATGTTGAATTTCAAAAAACTAACACCAAAAATTCATACTCAGGACACCCAAATCTATAAGTTGCAAAAAAAAAAATTCGAAAAACTCACCGGAAAATTTTTCCGGCGGTGGTCCGGCGGCGCCGGCGGCGGCTCCGGTGGCGGCTCCGGCAGACAGAAGAGAGCTTCTTAAGGAAGAGAGATAGATGAGAGAGAGTGAGGAAGTGAGAAATGAATAATCCAAGGAAGGTTAGGCTATATATAGTACGAGCGTTTTTTACCCGAAATTGACGTTTTCAACTACGATTTCAATACAACGTTCTGAAAATGTAACAATGTTTGTAATTTAGTCAAACACAACATAAATGTCATTAAGTAATGTGGAGTCACAATTATAACGTTTAAATGCGATTAAAAAGGGTTTTACGTCTTTTATACGGGTTTATAATGTTTTGTAACAATCAGAGTGTTTTTTACTGTTTACGCTCAAGAAATTATTTAAAAAAAAAACAAGAGTTACAACACGACATTATTACATGTGTACAACGTCAATATGAATTAAAAAAATTTTATACTGCGGTGATTAGTAATTTTGTACTGCGAATAACAACCCAGATAGTATTACCTGCTTTTACCGATCGGTACCTTTATTTAAAGGCGTGGCTGTAGATTTAAAAAAATTAAACTTTTTGTGAGAAGTTAGGGCGGGATGAAGCGTGGGACGGGGAGCGGTGAATTATTTGTACTGAGGTGTCGGTTATTTTTTAAACCAACACAAAAGTTCGATCTGAAGCGTCGGTGTTTTTTTAGACCACCACAAGAGTTCAATCTAAAGCGTCGGTTTCACTCAAACCAACACTACAAACACTAATATAATACTCCCTCAGTTAATTAATATTTGTCGTTTTAGGATATGATTCTTGTTCAAAATATATGTCATTCTAGCTTTTTAACACACTTTTTTCCACTTTTAACCCTATTATTCAACACAAGAGTAATTATTATCTACATAAAAAAGTAAAATGTAGGGGTACATGCGTCATTTTTCTACTTTTCTTAATAAATATGCAAGTGTCTAAAATGACAGTTATTGTTGAACGGAGACACTTTTCTAACTTGGGCATCAATATTCTCCCGTTCGGAGTTAGCTATCCATTGTGGTTATCGTATGTGAGTTAGACATGTGCAATGAGTTTATTTTTTAACCAACAGAATATTGACAAGTATCATCCACTTTTTCCGTAAAACAGATTAATATATTACTCGTGTCCTGTAGAACGTAGGAGCGCGAAAGCTGCTGCACGAGCTGGAAGTCGGTGCGTCTCTTGCTAACAAAGCGGAGATGAAGAAGATGGAGTATGTTTTCTACTTTAATGCAGCATAGCAGGAAAGAGGAAGTGCATAAGCTGCCGCACGAGCTCGTAGCCGGTCCACCTCTTGCCGACGAAGCGGAGCGCCATATCTAAGAAGCTGCTGGTGGCGGAGCATGAGATTGATGAAACTACTAAAAACTGCTACGCGAGCTTAAAGGGAGAGAAGGGATGTGGTGCTCCTCCAAGGGCTGGCCGCGAGTGGAGCAGAGACAGGGGCATGGAGGTTGGGATCTCTGCAATATGAAACCACAGCAGAGGTAGGTGCAAGGTAGGGTTTCAATGTTATTTGTTGCTGGGTTACGAAGCTGGTTTCTGCTGCGCGACAGAGCTGGAGCTCGAAGGGAGAGATGGGAGGAACGTGATTGCCGCAACAATAATGTCGTGAGGGAGCAGACTGAAACGGGAACCAACAAGAGAGAGAGAGAGATGAACACATAAACGAGGTAGAGCAACTGGTTGGCCGCAGCTGAAACAGGAACGAGGTGGCGAAGCGTAGCAGCTTGCCGGGACTGGAACTGGAGCATCGATACACTGGAATTTTTTATCAGGTATGATATTGCGCAGCTAAAACCTATAAGTTTTTGCTAGTTATAGTACAAACAATGTTGTGATGGTTATGTTTCCTTCTAATTCACTTTTTAATTAATTAATGAGTGATACAGATGATTATTGCATGATTCCTCCCATGTATTGATCGATCATTTACATAAGAACCACCAAATTATTCCGTGTCGTGTCTGGGAATCTAAATTTATGTTATCATTTAGTTGAAATTACTTTTATTGCTGGATAGTGAGCATTAGAATTTGGCTATTAAACTGCTGTATATTTATGTGATCAATTGCATTTTCCTTGTTGTGTTCATGTGAACATCAACACTTTTCTGCTCAACTGTACATACTTTGAATTTGAAATGAACCGTGTTTGACTAGATATGGTTATTAAACTGCTTAATGGAAGTCATTAAGAAATATGCAGGGGAGAGTTTAGTTTCAAGGAAATGAACTGTCAACATCTCATTGCTAGTATCATTTGAGTTTGTACTCCAACATCATTGATCTTAGGTTCTCTGCGTGTAATGTATGTTTAATTTCCCTTTGGTGTTCGAGTTTCATGACTAATATCTTTTTAGGATAGGAATTGGAATGGTTCAACTTGTACATGATCTAGTTTCTGTAATTGAAAAGTACACTGGACTTCCCTAAATCTGTTTCATTTCTAATATAATTATAACAGTTGTTATTTTTCTAGTTTTTGGTGAATATGAAGTTGTGTAATTGATTCTTATGCTAAGTTCTAGAAAATGATATTGTATGAGATTGGTGAAGTCTGAAAAGGTTGAACGTGATACTCCTGAATATTCTACTATAACAGCGATGATGAAACTGGTTTGTATTATACTTGCAAAGCTTCTCGTTAAACCAATCAATTGACCATTCATTTACAAAGATTTTTTTTATTATGTTGCACTTCACGATCTCACACCCTATTAGAAGCTCTAATGAATACTGATGGGAAAGCTTAATTGTGTCGTCGTTTGCCAAGAATACAAATATACCTATTAATAAGAGATTGACAAAGGCCATCGACTTGCATAGATGCAATGGAATGGATATTTTCATAGGGATTTAATGTTGGTATGCTGTTTCTATGTATGTAATTTGAATCCTTATCATAGCTTCCACAACTGGTTAACAAATGTATCTCATACTTGCTGTTTTGAAACATGTTCCTATTGAGCAGTTAATTAGAGGCATAGATGTCATCCTATGTCAGGGATTGAGGTTCTTATAAATATTCTTGGTCATAGGGCTGCTGTTGCCAGTACATCCAGGTGAGTTGATTTCAGTCACTATGTACATGATTATTTATTGGTAAGCTAGACATTTTCTTTTGTCAGGGATACATAATCACTGGATCTTTTAAACTACTTTGCAGCTACCTTTTCAACTTGGCTGGTCAGTTCACCAGCTGCCATACCTTACAAGATCAATGTTGCCATATGATCTCTACTTTACTTGCAAGTTATAAAAGCAATACGTCCAGGGAAACTAGCAATGTTTTTGGTGATAAACTCCAGGTTTTGCTACGCTAAGTGCCTTTTTTAAATTGAATTTGATATGGTCCCTTTTCACTGTTGAATTATTGATTGCAGCTTTTCGTATCAAGGCTTGTTGTGTGCTTCATTCCTTCAGATGCGCAGGTCATAACGTTATTAAGCCTTCATCACAAGTTATCTTTGTTGCATCTTCTGACCGTGGATGCAGATCCACTCCTTCATGGCTATATCAGAGTATGTTTTATTGGATTTTGTTCTAAAGAAATTTGTTCATGCACTTGGTTTGAAAAAAGGGATTATAAGAAGATTCTTGTTATGTGTTTTGATGTCTATGGTTCTGTTTTTTTTTGTTTTTTTTGTGAAGTTGATTCCATTAATTGGTGTACAAGATAAGCTGCTGGGGTTTGCTGCTGCTGTTTGCAGCAATGTGTTGTTGGTAGTTAAGCACAAATTAGGTAATGGCATATTGTAATGTTTTGTATTTGTACTCGGGATAAGCAACTGTAAATTCCTTTTGTCTTGGCTTACCTCCGCAAAGAGGTGTTGTAATGAAGATGGCATTACACACAACTTATATATATATAAAAGTGAGTTTTCAACTATGAAGCATTACATTGTATTCTAACTTAATATTATTTTTAGGTCCTAATGTATTGTATTGCAATTGAATATTATTATCAGATTGTGATGTACTTGAATGGTTTAAATCGTATGAACACTTACCAAATGAGGATGCTATTAAGAAAAAAAACTCTTCCTTAGGTGTTCGTTTTTAAAGGACCAACTTTTTAGCATTGTATTATTTATTCTGAAAATACACTTATAGTGTCGTTTTTTTTGTTGAATATGACACAACAAACATGTATATCTCCCTCCAATCACAGTCTACAGTGTTGGTTTTGCACACCCTGATGTGTCGGTTTCAAAAACCGACGCCCCAGATATTCACCTGTAGTGTCAGACTGCTGAGTGACGGTTTTAAAACCGACGCCTAAAGGGTTTTTTAACCGACACTAAAGGTGTTTTTTCTACTAGTGCCATCTCCTTCCCTTCGGCTAAGTTTACGTTTCCGCTTCTATCTTTGTTTTGGTGTCCTGTTAATCGGCTTCGTCATTGGAACAACCACAACTCCTCCATCCATACAGACTACAAATATTAATATTTGTAGTTAGATTAATGTAAACACCACTTAGTCATATTTTTATTTTGGTCATTATTTTGAGTAGGACCCACCTCTTATCTCAGATTGCAGCTCTATTGTGAGAGAAAAGGCCCTTAGTTGACTTATTCCGTTTACCTCGGCCTCGTCAACGACCACTGCATCCTCTCTTTCCCTCTCGGTATGTTTTGTCTATTGCTAATCTCAACTTCAATTTTCAGCTGGATGTTTGTTTGATCTCTGTGTTTTACGTAATTTGTTGAAGAATTCTGTTCCCTTTCTTGTTTCGTTGTCACACACCCCAGTCGTTCTATGCTGGCAGTGGCACAGATTACATGTGGCAGCGTACTAGCTATCGATTTGGTTCTTCTCTCTATATATTTAGCATAAGATGAAGGTGTAAATGTTGTTGAATCTAGAGTTGGATTCTTTTCAATGCCGATCGTTTTGTTGGATTAGATTTTACTCGGACGTCGGATCTCATATCTCAGCCACCATCTCCCTCAGCAGCAGCAGCAGAGGAAGCTTGTCTAACGAGAGAGGAAGTCGAAAAAGGAAAGGAGATAAGATAATCTGAAATAGAAATGGAGAGTGGTAGTCAGAGTTGGCAGTCTGTCCATGAGGATGGGGAAAGAGGAAGAGCAGAAGAAGAAGGAAGAAATGTTAGGTGTTTGAACTTCATGAGCAGGTGGACGGGTCGGCATCTCAATTTCGAAAGTCGTACAACGCAAATCTTGATTTTGACGAAGTTGTTGGTCCACGTCCTGAGACTAGTGTTGGCTCCCTTAGAAGGTCCTGTAAGGATTGTTATTAGCTTCTGCTTACTTGTGATTGGGTTTTCATTAACCGGCGTTGTAGTTTCTGTGGTAATAGCGGTGGTTTTCCTTGTTTATCGGATCCCCATTGCTATGATACTGGAGGGAATTGTTTCCCTAAAACAACCACCCCGCCTCCGACAGCAGCAGCAGATGAATGACGAAATTTCTGACCACCACCCAGACATCATTTATAGACTGGGTACTCTTTACGAGAGGAGGAGACAGAAGGTTGCAGTCAGAAGAAGGGTGAAGATAGTGTTGGCGATTGTCCTACCGGTAGTGTTTATAGGCCTGGGAATATTGAAAAGAAGAGCGATGGTTCTTGGGTTTCACCTATGGAATTGGATGGTGTTGCTAGGCGTCTTCACTTGTGGTCGTCAAATTACCACACTCGTATTGGCAACCATGTACCATGTACCCGAGCAGATCAAAGACATGGCTGTGGTAAGGCATCTAGAAAATGGTGAAGGTTACAGGACCATCTGCTATTACGTATATTGGCTAACGGACCCAGTACTTCGGGTATTTTATTCGGCTACACTTGTCCTGATATGGTTGCTGTGCTTCTTCAACAAGGACAAGGACAAGGACTATCTCTCGTATGGGACTTGGACTTTGGTATGTTTGTTAGTCGGTTCCGTCCTGTTGCTCATTAAAACGGCCTTTTTGCTCAACTGGAGCGAAAGAAATGTTTATCACTTGTTCAGCGACAGGCCCACATTTGTGGCTTGTACTTGAGCATCCTCGAGCTGGCTCGAAATGAATATATCCGCAGTAAGAATGAAAAGGAGGGATCAGGCAATGGCCGTAGTGAAAGAACTATTGAAGAAGTTTTTTTCAATTCTGCTATCGGTCACCTTGATGATGCTAATGATGGTGATCAAAGTGTGTGTCAACTGGCATTCGATTTGATCAAGGACAACACGGTGCCGATAAAAGCAAACCTGTATGATTTACGAGACATAGCTCGCTGTTTCATAGATCTAGCGATCGTCTCATCTGGTGATCATAATCAAAAGGATGAGGATATTGATGGGCTAGAACAAAGATTCAACGTGATTGCACGTGGAGACGTTCAGTAAGAACTACTATTAATTCCCTTCATCTTTTTTATACTATTATGATTTGACTTTTAATTACTTTATCCACGAAACTAAAAACCAATAATTGTATTGTATTCCATTAAAAAAACTGTTCAACTTTTCCTTCATCTAGTTAATTGGTCACAGACAGTTAATTAGTACGTACGGAGTATTAGCTAGCTAGCTAGTTTTTATAATATGGTAGTGCAAGTTGATAATGATATATACTGACTCTATTCGATTAAAATATCTGTGGAGTATATAAATTCATATTCATCTTTGAAATGACATATATTTTGAATATGGGGTGCTCTGTTAACGGTATGTATGCACACGCATAGGTATATAACTGAGGAGGACCTAATTACTATGTTCAACTTTACACAAACGGATGCACCGCTGTTTTGGCAAGAGCTGCTGTGGCAACAACTTCTAGATAATTCGTCACAACATAATTCATCTCAACTAATACGTCAATTATAGCGACAAATGTATCCAGTCATCATAATTAGTAATCTAATCCCGACCACACTATATATTTGGTCGCATATTTGGTCACAAATGACCCGTTTTTTTGTAGTGAGTGTTTATATAATATCGTGCAAGTTAAGTTGATAATGATATATACTCTGCTCACGGTATGCACACGCATACTACTGTAGGTATATAACTAAGGAGGACCTCATCACTAAGTTCAAATTTACACAAACGGATGCACCGCTGTTTTGGCAAGAGCTGCTGTGGCAAGAGCTTCTAGATAATTCGTCACAACATAATTCATCTCAACAACTACCACCACAAGAAGAAGTCTCCTACGGTTCCTTCAAAAACTGGATGGTATACGTTTTTTTTTTTTTTTTTTTACGATAGTTTTTATATTATGTATCATACTATCAACTAACTTTTTATCAATGCATATATAAATTAACTTGGGTTTTTAAGTATTGATATCATTTTTACATCTCTGTGCTAGCTCTTCCTTAAAACTTAAGGCTGCCCTGCCCTTCTCTCTACAATTCTAACTAACAATGAGAAATGAGAAGAAAAATCATAACATCTCTAGCTAGCTACTTGTTATAATTAAGTCTGTGTCCAATGTATACCTTTCTGTTTTCAACATATGTAGGTTGATGTTCATATTCACAGTATAACACTTGGACGAACATTGCGAGATGCAGAGGGACTCGTGAACTATCTAAACAGTATCATTAACGGTGCTATAGCAATAATGGTGATTTTGGTGTGGCTCCTGCTGACTGGAGTCGCCACAACTAAAGTACTCGTGGTGATAGGTTCTCCATTTCTAGCAGCAACTTTTATCTTTGCAGATATGTGCAAGAGGGTATTTGAAGGGATTATATTTATCTTTGTCAGTCATCCATTTTCTGTTGGCGACACATGTGAAATTGAAAACCAAAAGGTGATCAATCATATCTCCGTACTTTTTATATATATATATATATATGCACTACTTACTCATCTGATGACTTTAATTATGTGTTGCATGCCAATTCTCACATACACATATACAGCTGGAGGTGAAGCAGATGGGAGTGTTGAGAACAAAGTTCTACAAAGTTGGGACCAAAGAAGAAATCTCCTATGCAAATTCAGAGTTGGCCAGCAAAGCCATAATGAACCTTAAAGAAGACGTGGGTTTTGAAGATCAAGTCACGTTGGAATTGGATTCACCTACAGCCAGCGAGTCAGCTATACAAGTTATGAAGACAAAGATCAAAAGGTAAATTATGAGATAACTAACTAGTAGAAGGAAGCTATATATATGGATGCACCAACTTAGTTGCGACGTATGAATTCAACTAGCACGTACGTAGAGTAGCTAAAAGAAAACTCACAAAACCTAGAACAACCTCTCTACAATTGATAATACAGCTTGTAATCTGTTGGGTGTTATTTCAGCTTCTTCGAGAATGATAAACGGAGGAGATACGCTAGTAACGCACAAGTGACGACTTTGGAGGTGACAGGGAACTGGATCATGATCATCAAATTCAAGCACCAGATGGCAACCCGTGACATGACGGTCACAAAATGTGTCGAGCTAAAACGAAAACAAAGATCCGAGTTCCTGGAAGCGGTAAACCAAATGTGTGACGAAACACACATCAAGCTGGCAGTTGCACCAACTTAAGCAGGTGCCCGTATATATATGCATGTTTTGGAAGTTAGTTTTTTTTTACATTATAGATTCAGAAACTATAGTCTATGGATAATGAGTTTTTTATATGGACATTAAGTGTTGTTTTGAAGCCTCCGTTATTGTCCCCAATTTGGCGAGCGTGCGTGGTTCTAATCTGTGATCCCCATTTCCCTGCACATTTGTTAACGTTCCCAATTTTTCGCTGTTGAATTGCTAGAGATTTTTTTTTTTGTACGTAGGTTTATGCAGTTATATTTTTAGAACTCAGCAATGTTGTTAAATTTTTAGAACTCGTAGTCACAAAAAATATTTTTTTTCTATATATTTAATTAATAGATATTCTAATCACAAACCAACAAATATATTTAATTAAATATTTAAAAAATAAAATAATAAGAAAATGAAAATAAAAGTTTGTGATATGTTAAGAAAGGATATATATTAGCTTGGAGGTATTATTCATTTTAAACATCGCAATGAAATAAAGACAGAATTTAGACACAGAGATAATAGAGCAAACTCTAACAGTTAAGATACGGTTCGTAAAAGTAAACGACATCAAGAATCAAACATTGACATCGAATTTGATTTGAACGAACCTCCGATAGAAGAAACTACTTTTCTAGACGATACATAAATGATAATTAAACAAAATTTTGCATTAAAAACATGCTTCTGCATGTTTCGGTTTGTTTTTCATTGTTCGTTTGACCGATTATTATGGATAACAAAAAAATGTTTTCGTTTTGCGGACATATTAGAGTAACGTTCGTTTTTTTTTTGTCGACAAAACGAACACTTTTTTTGGTCATCCATAATAATCGGTCTGTAACGAACGCTAGTGCTTGTCGTCCAATTTAGGTAGTCCAGAACGAACGTGAAAACTAGGTAGCTGTTGCGGACGTAATGTTAGGCCGTTTGTTGCAGACACAATGTTATGTCGTCAACTTCAGACGGTCTTTGTCGTCCATAACGGATCATTTTGTTAAGTTTTGAAATTTTCTTTGTTTGTAACATGTATTTTTTACTTTTTTTTTTTTTGCATCCTTCAACCAAATCTCACGATTCCCACCACATGATTCACCATTTAAGCTTCCTGAAGAAGAGTGGATTGATACTACATATTTATTTCAAACAAAATAGTTTTTTTCCACAAAAAATACAACCATGGAATGGGTGGATAGTGTGGGACGACAAAAGAGTCGTGGGTGGATGGTGGTGACCATTATCCAGACAAGTACGGACGACACAGTTGTACTTACATGTGAGCAGTATTGGCGTACCCGAAGAGTCACAGTTGTGGATGATTCCATCCAGTGAGGACGTACCTCTTCAAAGAAGTGCTCATGTTCATTCCGTATACACGGAAAGTCACTCATAAAAGATGGAAATTGGTTGTGAGGGATGGAAAACAAAACCATTACTTGTCTAAGCAGCATGAGAGACATTTTGCTAGACATCCCTTGACAGATGATAAGTTGAAAGCAGTCCATCACTTTGATAGGGTAGGTACTCCCCCACGTGAGGAGTGGCTACGACTAAAAGAGCATAATCCAAAACTATTTATTGGTATCAACTTCATTTACAAGAAGTTGACCAAGGAGCATAAGAGAGGACACCTAGCTAGTTATGCAAGTGCTTGTTGATGACCTTGAGGAGCACAAGTTTCACGTATTTTGTAACGGTAGTAGAAGTTTGTTCTTGTACCTATTGTTTTTTCCATGTGTCCTTAGTGTTTTTTCAATGTTCCATAGTATTAAAGCATTTTTTTTTTCATTCTGCTAATCCAACATTCGTGAAAATTTTCAATGTGTTCCCATATGTTGTCATTGTTAATGCTACGTATAAGACAAATGTGTATAAGGTGTTACTTGATAAGATAGTTGGAATGACGTATGCTGGTAAAATTTCAACATCGCATGTGCATTGTAAGTAGCGAGGACGAAACAGGGTACACTTGGGTTACAGCCACCAATTTATTTCACTGAATATAATCTTCTACTTCTAACATGATCTAATCAATGGACATGTAGATCTAGATTCTCCACTGGAAGACATGCTAGCTTATGAAGCTAAGCATTCACAATCAAATCCTCTAATAAACCATCTTTGAAAAAATTTCATAAGTGAAAATCATCATGGACCTTCTTTAAGATAATCAACCACCAAGTTACGACACAACAAGTTGTAAACATCAATAAAGACATCAATTTTTAGGATGCTAGCAGGAAAGGAACCATCTCTAGAGCTTGAGTGACGTAAACCATTGGAAATCATAAATTCTAACCCAGAACTTGAAAAATGAAGGATTATGATAGACAATATTTGAGACATGATTAGCGTGTTCTTAAGATGTCATAAGCCCCACATGCAAATCACGATCTTCGATTCCACTTTGCCTAGCTTTAGAAGAGAAAGGAAAGATCACCATTGATTCTCACTTGCTATGTCGGGTGAATCCTCATATTCCCGCATCGATTAGCAAATTCATCATTTAGGGGAGATGATTTTTCAAACAGAAGAAAAAACCACTCCGCAACTTACCAAAAACCGCGGAAATGATACAAATCCACCAACTTCGAAAAATTCTCACCAACTTTGAAAAATTTATTGACTCCTGTAATAAAATAGGGTTTTAATGTAATGATTGGCCTTTCCTTGTATTCAGTAGAATAGTCCAATTTATAGTAAGGACTATAAGATATACATGGACGTAAAGAACAGACTAGACTCAATATCTGTATTGGACTACTGACGAATGGGCCTGTAACTATTATTTACACTGAGTTGGGCTTTGACGAGCCTATCATCTGTTATCCTGCACACAACAACATCCATGCCATTGCCAATGCCCCATCCCCTTATATAAAGCCCGACTGGATGTTAATGTATGATAGGAATTAAAATAATGAGAGAGATAAGTTATACAAATGGCGTGGCCCTTAATATTAAAATTTGACATTGTCTCACAAATGCCAGAGTAGCTATATAACTTTTCTGTCTAAAAAAAATTGTTTATTATAACTTTTACATGAGATTTTTTAAAGTTAGGGTTTTAGATCATGTGTTTTGAAATTTGAACTGGAATAGTGATTCTGTAACTTAGTGTACTAAAAATTCATGCGAGATTGAACTTGCACAACGGATGTACAATACATATACAGAGTTTCGAAATCTCCTCACAGCTGAAATGGGAGAAAGCTAGTTTAACTTTCTGAGATAATTTACCTAAGTAAGCTAGCTTGAGAACGAGGCCTAACGGTAACTTCTTTCAAGGGATGAAGATTATTTTTCTCTGGGTCCCACGGATTGGACAGTCCAGATTAATCTTCTCCCGTATCAAACGCTGGATAGAGCAGCGTTCCAACTTCCAAAGTTTTTCAACTTCATCTGGTAGGACCCACATGGTCCAGAACGGGGCCTAAGTACGTAGTCAAGGCGAGGACGAGGAGCTAGAGCTAGATCAGAGGAAAGTGATAAAGATGCGTACGACGTCGTCGTCTGTTATAATAAGGTCAGTGAGTACGGCAAGTAGGTGGCGCTAGTTGAGGAAAAAAACAAGTGACCTGACAGTTGAACGCTGCCCTTCATCGTCGATCGTATGTATGGTCGTCTTAAGATTGAACAAGAAGGAGAATTCAATTCAACAAGACCAGTGCGCATGTGCATGCGAAGAAGAACCATCATATCATGATGACACACACCTAATCTATGGACAGGGTCCTATAGAAAGGGGAATAAAATATTGAAGAAATTGGAACCCATTCTTTTGTCAGCTAAATAATTTGATTTTAGCTGTTAATTGAAATTAAAATAAATATAAAAAATAATAATTAATATAATAATTGATTTATATAACATATAAAGAGAATTGATGAAATAAACTAACTATCTTGACAAAAGAATGGGCCTAAAAACGTATTTGTTTTCTTTCATGTTGAATAAAGAGACGGTTATCCTAACCTATTTGGTATTTAGATTTGAATATTAATTAATGTTAGCATCTCATTTTTCACTTACTATATTCTTGTTATTTTAGCTGAATTTGCATAATATTGATGTTTATTCCATCATAGTATTTCCTACTAGATTTGTTCTAGTGAAGAACACTCTTCACTATTTTAAGATAATAAATTTAAGTTATTTTACCCTTAAAAATAATAATAAAAATATTTTTACAACCGATTTGGTATTTTCATGATTGGTGGGTACTCTGATCATGATCAGGACAGTAACCTATTTGGCTAGCTATATGTATTGTTGGATTGTTGGTGTATGTTTGATTCTTCAAGTAAGTAGGAGTAGTAGGTAGGTGCCCTCTCGTTAGCTAGCTAGCATTTATATGCAGTTGGTGTTTGCATTAATTCAGTCCGACAACATTATTGCTGATATATATGTACATGTGCGTTGTTGAATCTAGCTAGTCTACTATTGGACGCAGCCCGCCATGGATACTGTAACAGCAATCCTGAATATATATGGGTTCAATTAATTGCATACGTGTGTTGTGAGAATACGTTACCTATTGGTATCAACCTTCCTGACATAACATGAATTCATCATATGCAAAAATTTGCCGTGTCCTTGCGATTTCACTCTTGTTTTTTGGTGATATTTGGTAAATAAATTAATGTAAATATTTGGTGAGATTATTTATATGGTTTTGGTCGGTCGAAATAATTTTCGTTCCTAATTCCATTTTGTCTTTTTTATGATTCGTTTGATGATCATGATCCTCTGTCCTTTTTGCTCAATACTCGATCGGTCAATCAAACTACGTATATGTTAGTAATTGGAGTGTCCAACGTACGTAACGTAATATAGGACCACCTAGCTAGCTAGCTACTGTTATTTACTGTTTTGCACACAGATTCCTCATCATCCGATCAATATTACTCTCTGATGGTTTTCTAGTTCTCTGGACAATAGATTTAAGGGGAAAATGTTATATTAATGTACCCTTATCTTTATATAGGGAATCTGGCTAATTTTAAAAGTGGAGTTGAGAACTAAAAGATGAAAAATACAAAATTTGAAAAATATAAGATAAAAAAGATTAGCTCTTATATTCCAAAAATTATATAAGTAACTTTCCATGATCTTAATCACCCAGCAATTGGACCTCACTGGATAATGAATACATACAGTTGTGTCTTTAATTTTGTTGTTAGGTTATAGTGTCTCTCGAGCTTGTCGCGCGATTTATGTTAATCTTTATATCTCTTGTTCTATTTCACTTGAAAATGTTTTAATTAATTAGTTCTTATTACAGGGCATTTTAAAATTGTGTTATTGTAGTTACTTTTCTATAAATTTTCTGTATTATATAAATTTGATATACTATCTTACTATATATTACAATGTGGAAGTATTTTTAGGAAGGGGATAGTATTTTATGAGCTAAAACATAAATCAACCTTGAAAAGAATTCGAATATCGAGAGGGCGCATGCATGCAAGCAAAGAGCGACCTTCTCTTTATCTTAGCATATTAGCTTTCCTAAAGCACCACTCACTCATATCGTATTCATCGGGGTTCACAGTGTCTTACTTAAAGTCCAAGAGAGAGGTCCCTAACTTGCATGTAAAAACTGCAATCTGCAAATAATAGAGCACATCCCATATGGCCCATAGTGGAACAGCCCATATCTAGAATGTTCTCTAGAACCTTATATATATAGTCAGTTTAGGGTTGTAATGGTAAGACATCTAATACAATATTTCCTATCTCTTATGGGTGTCTCACTATGGTATCAAGAGCCAAACAAAGCTAACGCCTAAATTCGATCCCTGTTAGGGTTTTAGAGTATTCGTTCCTCCTCCCAGCCGTCACTAGCCTAATTTCACTTCCTGTTTTCTGTTTCACTCTTTCTTTCTTTTTTTCTACAAACAAAGAAAGTGATGGGCAAATCAAGCAAGAAATCGGCCACCAAGGTGGAAGCGGCCCCTGTTGTTACTTAAGAGAGTAAATCTGGCAAGAAAAGCGGCTCGGAGGAGGAATCCTCGTCCGAAGATGATGATGACGAGGACGACGACAGTTCAGGCTCTGATGACGGTTCAGATGAGGATGAGAAGGAACCGCAACCAAAAAAAAGGCTGCTGCGAGCAATGGGTCTGCTGCAAATAAAACTGAATCCAACGACGGTTCAGAACTCAGAAGAGGCTGATTCTTCGGAAGAAGAGAGTAATTACAAATTAGGAAGGAGGAAGATCTACTATGCAGAGAAGGATGTTGCGTGGAGTCCAGTTGCCGCTGCCATGGGAGGGAGCCGTGGAAGTATGATATCATGAGGAAGCAGAGTGAAGGTGGATGCAGGGGAAGAAAGTATCGGAGCTCTTCCCGTTTTTTATTCGGCTAGTATATTATTTTTCTATTATCCTACTATTTTGTTTTTTCGTAGTTATCTCTTAGTTTGGAAATATTTTGTTAAATATTTCTGGTTGATTGGGAAGAAATCTGTCGACCAAGCATGAAATCCGGCGACCAAGAAAAATCCGGCGACCGAGAATCAGAAATCCGGCGACCGAGAATGGCGACCAAGGAAACAATACTGGTGACCAAGAAAGAAAATCCATCTCATCCAAATATTTGACTAGATGATCCAAAACAAATTAGTTTATCTTTCAATAATTGTAATCTTCCAATCTGAACTTTGTTTCTAACGACGTTCAGATTGCGGGGGTGTAATAGAGCACAGCCCATATGGCCCATAGTGGAATAGCCCATATCTAGAATGTTCTCTAGAACCTTATATATATAGTCAGTTTAGGATTGTAATGGTAAGACATCTAATACAATATTTCCTATTAACAAAGGAAGAAAGAAAATCGATCGAGCTTTGGTAGGAAGGACTACAGTTGAGGGCCCCGTCGTCTGTCTGGTTTTTCTTTACCCATGAATCAACCATCTTTTTCTCGTCTATAGGTAGTCGCCATTCAACGCCTTTAATCGTTCTTCCTTTCATTTTCCTTCTTTCTTTCACTGTCTCAGTCTGATAGAGAGCTATCCCTCTGTTTCTGTATATCTATCTTCCCTCTCTCACACGCAACGCAAATACATGTGTGCTTTCTCTTTTTGCAGTTTACTGCCCCATTTCTTGTAAGTTGTACTACAATAGTTTCTCCTGTACGTATTTCACTATTTCTCTCTTTTTCATACATGCAAATATGCAATGCCACCCAAATCCAATCTTTTTATGCACCGATTGACTTGTCGCCACCACAACTGCCAAAAGAGGTTTTCTTTTTCTTCTTAATTAGGCAAGTAGTTAAAAATTTCTACTTCATTCAATTAAATAACAAAAAGATTAATAGTTCTTTCGGTGGTTATTAAGGCTTGTATACATCATTGTATACTAGAAAAAGACTTTCGGTGGTTATTAAGGCTTGTATACATCATTGTATACTAATGGACTATAATCTACCACATTACAGAGCCTAATTCAAAAAAATAAAATAAAAATCAGAAATGTGCACCAAAATGTGAATAGTGCCAAACAAGGCCTTATTGTCACTTGACTTGGTCAATGGTCAAACCCACCTAGATAAATATCTAAGAGGGACGGTTCCATCTTGGTGACTTACCACACCAATTCTAATTTCTCTTCTTAAAATCAAGACTATCTTATCTTAAGTATTTACTTTCTTACACTTCATTAAAACATTTCATCATTACTCTTTCTATTTCTCCCTTTGGCTGCCAAGTGTCCTCATCTTCACCAGCTTCCTCAAGATCCATTCTAAGTTCCCATGGCAGCACACAAATCATACTTAGCCAAACACTTACCTAAATTACAAGTTTAAGCCTTAAATCTCCTTTTTCTTCATCATTTGGCAAGGAGACTTAATTCTCATCACCTCCTTGGTTCTAAACTGACAAGATCATCAATTCCTCAAGTCAAAACCTTGGAGATTCAAGGGTGAAGGCTACCCACCTTGTATTCAAGCTTAAGGTAAGAAAATAAGGCTTAAAGCATCATTTCCCCTTTTTTTTAAGTGCTAGCCGAAAACCCTAACTTACTTAGCCCTTTCTTCTTCAGATTCTCTTGTGTTTATCAAGCTTCAATAATCTCCTTGAGCCTTGCAAAGAGCTTGGGCATAAAACTTCTTAAGGGGTGTTTAAGGTAAAATCACTTTTCAAGCACTTTTGAGCTAGTTCCTTCCATTTAATCTTGCTAAAGGCTTGAATCTTGTTCTTATCTTCTTATTTTCATCACCGAAAGTGAAGTCCCTCAAGAAATTTTGTGGTTGCCGTAAATCAAGTGCTAAAAACAAGGAAAACTACATTAAATCAAGGGTAAGTTTTAAACCTAACCTTAAGGCTTGAAATCATGGTTTAACTCTTGTTTGTGTACAAAGAGTAAACTTTCTCTATTATTTTTGTTAGGGCCAAAATTTTGGATTGTTGGAAACAAGTCTTTGAGCTTAAGGTTAATCTTTCATCCTTAATGCTCATTTTGAAGTCTTTAAGTTATTGTTGTTGATTTTTAATTATGGCCTAATGGATAGGATGTCAAATGGGTTACCTTGACCTAGGGATGAATATAAATCAACATACTAACTTTGAACTAAGATTCACTAATCACTAATGAGTTAGAACACATTATAATGTCTTAAAGTTGATTTATTGTGAGATCCATGTATGGTCGAGAAAACTATAAGGAAAATGACATATTATGAGCTAATAATGTGTATGGAACTACATTATAACATTTGGATGAGTTAAGAGGTGTTTAAGTGGTCTATAATGACCTAAGTATGTATATAAACTTGTGCTAGAAAATTTGGTTAAGTTAATGAAGGATTAAGGAATTAAAATGACACTTTTATAAAGGTTATGTGGTAGAAATGTAATTTATGAAAACATTGGAGTATGAACTGAAAAAGCCGAGAACAAAGTATCGTTTATATGTATTTTAATGCATTTAAAGCTTATGTTAAAGTTTATATTATAGCCAATTGTTTAGGCTTGCAATTATAAGGTTGTTGTAACATAAAATGCTATAAAAGCATAAGTTATAAATCTGGTGCTATTTGCGTATGTTTTAGGGTCAATGGGTAATTTAGAATATTTGGAGGACTTAGGAAAATTATCTAAGAGATTAGAAAATGTTTGGTATATTTAAGTACAAAGAATTACATTAAAATGAGTTATAAAGTTTATATAATCATTTAATAAACTTTAGACTATAAAAAGGTTTTAGCATGAAAATAAAATAAAATTGGGGTGTTAGGAATGTTATAAAGCCGAGAGTAAATGTATGGTTTGAAAAGAAATAAAAATTATAAGTTAAAGTAATGTTTTGGAGTTAAATGTAAAAATTAGGAAACTGATGGGGCTAAATCGTAAATCTGGAAAAGTTTGGGGGAGAATGAAATAAAAATGGTCAAACCTAGTTGGGGTCATAGTATTGACCAAAATTGAGAATGAAATAATGGAATAAGAAATTAAATAAGAATTATAGTATAAATTATAAGAATTATGAAGCTTATGTGGTAAAACCATAAATATAAGAAGTTTGGTCCAAAACCGTAAATAAATAGCTAGGGGTTGTAGTGTGATTTTCGGGAGTTTAGGGGGAAAGATTAGAATTGATTAAGTAAGAATTAAATGAAAGAATAATTAAATAAGGGGTAAAATGTAAAGATTATAAAACTTGTGGGTGGAATTGCAATTAAGGAAAAGTTTAAATAAAAGCCGAAGGTATGAGGTTCTGTAGGAGAATTTTTGAAAGTTAGGGGGTGAGTTTGGAATTATTAAAACTATAGATTAAACATGAATTATAACATAATTGTAAAAGTTATAAAATTCTTGGGGTCAAAATATGATTACCGAAAGTTATGGGCTGGAATCTGAATTGGGAACATTTTAGGTTATGTTTGGTGGTTTACAAGAAATTAGAAGTGAAACTTTGGTATAAATAGTTAAGGGATGAAAACTATAGGTTATACAAACATAAGGAATTTAATTGTTAACATTTTATGACATTTGGGCTCACATTGTAATAAACAAAAGTATTGGGAGAATACTAATGTTATGCATGACCAAATGAGGGTTATTAAGGATAAAACAAAGTCATTATGTCATTAAGATGAATGGTAACATACTATATACATAATATGAGTATATGTATATATAAGGACTATATTATATATATAAGGACTAAATTATATTTTAAGAGAATAATATAATATATGATGTTTTGGGTAATATAAAAGCCTAAAATTATATACATAGCACATATGTATATAATATGTGAACAAAAGAAATTAATGCTATACAATGATAACAATTATAATAGCATACAATAATAAAGAAGGTTATTGTATAAGTGGGTTAAATAAGCAAAAAGATACCTATAAAGAGGAATGCTTATAATATGTGATTATAAATCATGAATACTAAGGTTTCATGGATTAAGGTACATAAAATAATACATTAAGTGTAAAAAAAATTATGGAGTAAAAGAGTTAATAAAGATTAAAAGATAATTTTGTAACTCACATGAAATAAGGAACATGAAATACAAAAAAGTTTCACAAATACGTTTAGGCATTATACGAGAGTGGTAAATAATTAACACTCTCGGTTAATCGGATTATAGGAGTGTGATAACCGGGACATCAGCCGAGACTAGACGAGTGTCGTCTCCGGTGAACGGTATAAATTTCTTGCAGCTTGTTTGCTACCGAGTTACATTGGCTTGTGTGCTATTTGTTGCATGTGATAATGACCAAGATAACTGCATGGGATATGTTGTTTTCATTTTTACGTATTGTTGTTTGTGCCTAACTGGACTTCTATAAGTAAGGAGTGAATTTCCATATTCGCCATTCAAACGCATTCCTTAGTAGTGCAGCTTGAAATTTGAAATTGCAACCTTCTCGACACCTTAGAGAATAAATTTTTCTGTTATTCTCGTGCGCAACAAAATTGATGTTTTCTGCAAGTGATACTTTTTCACAGCCATCACAAGAACGCTTTTGTTATCAAACTCTTGCCCTTTCACAGACTCATGGCATGGCCTCCAATACGGCACACCACGTCTATCAATGTCTGATGGTATCTTGCTGCGTACATCAACCTGAGATGAGAATGTGGCTCCATGAGTGTACGGTGTGGAAGGGCTAGCTTCATCAGCAAGGTCGTCGTCATCAGGGAAATCTCTGGCTCCATCTCAGGATCACCATCCAAACTTTCGTCATTTCCACCTTTAACCCACTCCTGGTGATGCCCGGGAGAATCTTCGCATGTTTCGTTGTTTTCCACCATATTCTTCTAGAAGTTAGATATCATCATTTTCACCCGAGAATCATTAGTAATTTGAAGTGAAAGAAACGAAGCAGATGGATATTTGCTCTCAAGCTTTCTATATAACCATGTCGATGATAACATAATCTCCCCCTAACTCCAAGTCGACAAGATTTTTCACATTATCGTTGAAGGATTGAAATGTATAATGCTCACATATTTGGGTAGATATAAACTTGGACCAATAGAATATATGAAAATATACACCATAAGGATCGTATTTGAGATCTATGTTGAGAAAAAGAGTATATGGGATTTCCATCTCAGATGTTTGTGGTAAATGTGGAAGAATTTTAGCTGTAAATGATTATTTTGTAAGAGAAAGGTAGATTGATATGATTGTGATAAAAAAAAAAGTTAGAAAAACTAATATCTAGTTGTGGGAAAACTAGCCGTTGCTTGACGCTGAATAGAAGCCGATACTTCTAGTTACTGCTTCCAGAAGCCGATTTCAGAATTACGGTTTTACAGAAGCCGATTTCAGAATTTACGATTTTACAGAAGCCGATTTCAGAATTTACGGTTTTACAGAAGCCAATTTCAGAATTTACAGTTTTACAGAAGCCGATTCTTAATCTATCAGCATCTTTGCAGGTGTCCAACGGTAACTATTCTAATTGAATAGAAGCCGATACTAGCATGATCGTCTTCTATAAAGCCGTCACTACTAATATCGGCTTCTATTAAAGAGGAAAAAAAACCCGGAATTGGACATATGAGGAAAAAACACCAGAAATAAGGAATTGATTTGGTCATTCACCCTCAAACGGGAATTTTTCCTTCCGTCTTCATCTTTGATCACATTTATACTCCCTCCGTCCCATTGGTAGTGTCTCATTAGGTGTTTGCATGTAAATTAAGATGCCCTCCACGAGAAGAGCCAGCTGTGAGGGAAAAAGTGCAGTATACCTTTTTTTATTTTGAATGAACTATGTAAAGGTGAAGGTAGTATTAGAAAGGAGACTATTTTTGACAAAATAAAAAAAGAATAAGGACACTACCAATAGTAGAGAGGGAGTATAATAGTTAGATTAATGTAGCTTTAAAGACCACTGGTCAATATTTTGAGTAGACTCACCTCTTATCTCACTGCAACTCTATCTAAAGGTAGCATGCTTTTAGATAAAGCTGAAGATTAATGGTGTGAGAGAAAAGACCCTTAGTTGACATTTTCCTTTTTCCTCGGCCTCATTAACGACCACTGCATTCCTCTCTTTCCCTCTCGGTATGTTTTCTGTATTGCTAATCTCAACTTCAATTTTGAGCTGGATGTTTGTTTGAGCTCTGTGTTTTACGTCATTTCTTGAAGAATTATATGTGTTCCCTTTCTTGTTTCGTTGGTCACACACTCCAGTCGTTCTATATATGCTGGCACAGATTACAGGCAGCGTACTAGCTATCAATTTGGGTCTTCTCTCTATTTAGCATAAGGTGAAGATGTAAATTTTCTTCGATTAGATTTTAAAATTTGTGACTGTGCTGTTATATTTCCCAATTTCATGATTACTGGTGTACTGAACTTAAGATTCCTTCAAGAAAATGTGAGTACAATCAGGATTTGATCTCACAATCTTGTTTTTCTGCAATTATGTGTTAGCTATTTGTCAATTCTTGAATTTCATGATCTGTTCAAGCAAGCATATAAGGTTATTCATGTGTTCTATTCTCTCTTTAGACATTTTATTCATCGACTCTTATCCATGATTATCTCCTAGTGCTGGGCTAAATAATTTCATTGTTTGCTGCTCATGTCGTCATTCCCGGCCGCAGGCAACTAGTGTCAAGTGGTTGTTCTGATATACTCCGACGTCAGATCTCATCTCAGCCACCATCTCCCTCAGCAGCAGCAGCAGCAGAGCAAGCTTGTCCAATTAACGAGAGAGGATGGCAAAAAAGGAAAGGAGATAAGATAATCTGAAATAGAAATGGAGAGTGGTAGTCAGAGTTGGCAGTCTGTTCATGAGGGTGAGGATGGGGAAAGAGGAAGAGCAGAAGGAAGAAATGTTGACCCCGAAAATTGTGAAGATGACTTCATGAGCAGGTTTTTGGACCGCCAAAGTCGTACGCCGCTAATCTTGATTTTGACGAGGTGGTTGGTCCGCCAGCTGAGACGAGTGTGGGCTCCCTTAGAAGGTCCTGTAAGGAGTATTATTCGCTTCTGCTTGCTTGTGATTGGGTTTTCCTTAACCGGCGTTGTAGTTTTTGTGGTAATAGCGGTGGTTTTCCTTGTTTATCGGATCCCCATTGCTATGATACTGGAGGGAATTGTTTCCCTAAAACAACCACCCCGCCTCCGACAGCAGCAGCAGCAGATCAATGACGAAGTTTCTCACCACCCAGACATCATTTATAGGCTGGGTAGTCTTTACAAGAGGAGGAGACAGAAGGTTGCAGTCAGAAGAAGGGTGAAGACCCTGTTGGCGATTGTCCTACTGATAGTGTTTATATGCTTGGGAATATTGAAAAGAAGAGCGATGGTTGTTGGGTTTGACCTATGGAAGTGGATGGTGTTGCTAGGTGTCTTCACTTGTGGTCGTCAAATTAGCACACTGGTATTGGCAGCCATGTACCATGTACCCGGGCAGATCAAAGACATGGCTGTGGTAAGGCGTCTAGAACATGGTGAAGGTTACAGGATCATCTGCTATTACGTATATTGGCTAACGGACCCAATACTTACGGTATTTTATTCGGCTACACTTATCCTGATATGGTTGCAGTGCTTCTTCAACAAGGACAAGGACAAGGACAAGGACAAGGAGTATCTCTCTTATGGGACTTGGACTTTCGTATGTTTGTTAGTCGGTTCCGTCCTGTTGCTCCTTAAAACGGCCTTTTTGCTCAACTGGAGCGAAAGAAATGTTTATCACTTGTTCAGCGACAGGCCCACATTTGTGGCTTGTACTTGAGCATCCTCGAGCTGGCTCGAAATGAATATATCCGCAGTAAGAATGAAAAGGAGGGATCAGGCAATGGCGGTAGTGAAAGAATTATTGAACAAGTTATTTTCAATGTTGCTACTCTCTATATCCGTCGCCTTGATGTTCATGGTGATCAAAGTATGTGTCAACTGTTTTTGGATTTGATGAAGGACAACACGGTGCCGATAAAAGCAAACCTGTATGATTTACGAGACATAGCTCGCTGTTTCATAGATCTAGCGATCGTCTCATCTGGTGATCATAATCAAAAGGATGAGGATATTGATGGGCTAGAACAAAGATTCAACGTCATTGCACCTGGAGACGTTCAGTAAGAACTATTTATAATTCATCCTTTTTCTATTATGATCGATTAGACTTCATTTAATTTGATTACTTTATCCTTGCTACTCTCCACGAAACTAAAAACCAATAATTGTATTCCATTAAAAACTGCATGTTCAACTTTGCCTCCATCTAATCTTGTTTTAAAAAAAATCTTGTTAATTGGTCACAGTTAATTAGTACGGAGTATTAATTAGTTTATATAATACCGTGCAATTAAGTTGATAATGATATAAACTCAATAGGTATATAACTGAGGAGGACCTTATCACTGTATTCAACTTTACACAAGCGGATGCACCGCTGTTTTGGCAAGAGCTGCTGTGGCAACAGCTTCAAGATAATTCGTCACAACATAATTCTTCTCAACTACTACAAGTCTCCTACGGTTCCTTCAAAAAGTGGATGGTAAACGTTTTTTTTTTTTGATAATTAAGTGCTAGTGGAGTGGATGGTATAAGTAACTTAAAATATTTCACTCTTCATAACTAGCTTTACTTTTTATTTTTACGATAGTTGAAATTTCATGAAATACCACTATATTTTTGGCTAATTCATGAAATACCACTCAAAAAAGAAAGTCACAAAATATCACTATATTTTCGTAACAAAGTCCATGAAATGCCACTATAGTCATTGACCGGATAAAAAAAAGATAAATATATCCCTACTAGTTAACAAAGTATTTTTAAATTTCACAATATGTCTCTAAGTGTTAAAAAATTCAAAAAATATCAAAATACAATAAAAATATTTAAAAAATTGAAAATTTTACAAAATTAAATGATTTAAAAATTTAAAAATCAAAAATTTTTAAAAAGTTATATAAATTAAAATTTTTAAAAATTAAAATCAACAAATCAAAAAAATCAAAAAATCTAAAAAATCTAAAAATCTAAAAAATCAAAAATCAAAAAATAAAAAAAATTAAAAACAAAGATTCAAAAATTAAAAAAATTAAAAAAGTAAAAATTAAAAAAAATCAAAAAGTAAAAATTAAAAATTAAACAATTTTAAAATAAAAAATTAAAACATTAAAAAATTGATAAAAATTAAAAAATTAAGAAAAATTAAAATAAAAAATTTAAAAGTTTTAATTTTTAATTTTAAAATTTAAAATTTTAAAAATAAAAAATAACAAATAAAAATAAAAAAACAATAAAACAATAAAAAAATTTAAAAAATAAATAAAAAAAATTAAAAATATATGATAAAAATTATGGTACTTATTTAGTACTCCCTCCGTCCTGAATTGACCGTCCTGTTTGCTTTATGGCACGTTTTTCCACTTCAATATTAAGCATATAAGATAAAATAATTTTATAAAACTAAATTTTGTAACATATAGTTTATCATGTAAGGAATCATATGCAAAACTTAAATTTTCAAAATTAATTTATCTTATATGTTAAAAATTGAAGTCAAACGACATATCCAAATAGTAAACAGGATGGTCAATTCAGGACGGAGGGAGTATAAATTTTGGTACTTAATTGGTATAAATTATTTGTTTTGAATACAATTTTCTTTTAAAGGTGTTGAATAAATTTTAAACAATTTTTTTTGTTATTTTATGATATTTTCATTTTTTTTCATTTTTTATTATTTTTATTTTTAAAATTTTTATAAATATTTGTAATTTTTATTAAATATTTTATATTTATAATGTATTTTGAATTTTTTGTGATTTTTTAACACTTAGAGGTATATTGTGAACTTTAAAAGTACTTTGTTAACTAGTTGGGGTATTTTTGTGTTTTTTCCATCTGGTCAATGATTATAGTGGCATTTCATAGACTTTTACGAAAATATAGTGACATTTTCTGACTTTCTTTTTTTAGTGGCATTTCATGAATTAGCCAAAAATATAGTGGCATTTCATGAAATTTCCCTTAGTTTTCATTATATATCATACTATCAACTAACTTTTATCAATGCATAAATTAACTTGGTTTTTAAGTGCCAAGCCCTCGTGGCTTGGTGGTAGAGGAGTGGTGTCCTCGAACCAAAGATCCTGGGTTCAAAACCTACCCCACTTATCAAAACCCCCTTGAGGATTTGTGATATTACTGGTAACCACCTCGAGGTTAAGGTATCTTTGACTACGAGCCCCTGAACTATAACTCTGTTATCAACTTCTCATGCTGGACAAAAAATACTACTTAATTTGCATTGTTATTTTCCTAAAAATGTCAACTTTTGTTCTCTAGCCTCGCATTATTAATGTGATTAAGCTAATAGGTCAACACATAGTTAACTTTTTTATCACAGAATTATAGTTCGGGGGCTCGTAGTCAAAGATACCTTAACCTTGAGGTGGTTACCAATAATTATGATAAACACTAGGAGGTTAACTGTAATATCCCGAATCCTAAGGGGGTTCTGAGTAATTTACTCAAAAAAAAAAACTTGGTTTTTAAGTATTGAACCACATAGATTACTATGATACCATTTTTACATCTCTGTGCTAGCTCTTCCTTAAAACTTAAGGCAGCCCAGCTTCTCTACAATCCTAACAATGAGAAGAAAAATCATAACATCTCTACTTGTTATAAGTCTGTGTTACCTTTCTGTTTTTACCATGTAGGTTGATGTTCATATTCGTAGTATAACACTTGGACAAACATTGCGAGATGCAGAGGGACTGGTGAACTATCTTAACAGTATCATTAACGGTGCTGTAGCAATAATGGTGATTTTGGTGTGGCTCCTGCTGACTGGAGTCGCCACAACTAAAGTACTCGTGGTGATAGCTTCTCCATTTCTAGCAGCAACTTTTATCTTCGCAGATATGTGCAAGAGGGTATTTGAAGGGATTATATTTATCTTTGTCAGTCATCCATTTTCTGTTGGCGACACATGTGAAATTGAAAACCAAAAGGTGATCAATCATATCTCCGTACTTATGTATAGATACTTATATAATCACTACTCTGATGACTTTAATTATGTGTCAATTCTCACATACACATATACAGTTGGAGGTGAAGCAGATGGGAGTGTTGAGAACAAAGTTCTACAAAGTTGGGACCAAAGAAGAAATCTCCTATGCAAATTCAGAGTTGGCCAGCAAAGCCATAATGAACCTTAAAGAAGACGTGGGTTTAGAAGATCAAGTCACGTTGGAATTGGATTCACCTACAGCCAGCGATTCAGCTATACAACTTATGAAGACAAAGATCAAAAGGTATATTATATTGTTAACCTTTCGTCAGTTAGCTCTTTTTCTAAGGTGAAATTAGATATATTTACATTAAATCTGTTGGGTGTTATTTCAGCTTCTTCGAGAATGATAAACGGAGGAGATACGCTAGTAACACAGAAGTGACGACTTTGGAGGTGACAGGGAACTGGATCATGATCATCAAATTCAAGCACCAGATGGCAACCCGTGACATGACGGTCACAAAATGTATCGAGCTAAAACGAAAACAAAGATCCGAGTTCCTGGAAGCGGTAAACCAAATGTGTGACGAAACACACATCAAGCTGGCAGTTGCACCAACTTAAGCAGGTGCCCGTCTATATATGCATGTTTTGGAAGTTAGGTTTTTTTTTTTTTTTTTGACATTATAGATTCAGAAACTTTAGTCTATGGATAATGAGTTTTTTATATGGAGATTAAGTGTTGTTTTGAAGCCTCCGTTATTGTCCCCACCCCAATTTGGCGAGCGTGCGTGGTTCTAATCTGTGATCCCCATTTCCCTGCACATTTGTTAACGTTCCCAATTTTTTCGCAGTTGAATTGCTAGTTTTTTTTTTGATAATTTAGGCATTAGTTTTTATTAAATATAAAACGTAACCTTACAGATGTCAGTCGGGTGAATTAAAACGTACCTTATTGAAACCTCCTTAGCAATTGAATTGCTAGTGATTTTTTAGTGGTAGGTTTATGTAGTTATATTTTTAGAACTCGGTAATGTTGTTAAATTTTTAGAACTCGTAGTCACAAAAATATTTTTTTTCTATATATTTAATTAATAGATATACTTATCACATCACCAACAAATATATTTTTTTTTTTAAGAAAATGGTTTTGTTGTTGTAGTATATAGTAGCTATTTTAAACATCACAATTAAGGAAAGAGAGAATTTAGACTAGAGAGAATAGAGCAAACACTAAGAGCTAAGATACAGTTTATAATAGAAAATGACACAAGGAACACTAACATTGAATTTGATTTGAATGAACCTCTAATAGAAGAAACTACTTTTCTGGACGATACATAAATGATTATTAAACAAAATTTTGCATTAAAACCATGCTTGCATGTTTTCGGTTTGTTTTTTCTTTGTTCGTTTGACCGAATATTATGGATGACAAAAAATGTTTTCGTTTTGCGGACATATTAGGGTAACGTTCGTTTTTTCTGTGTTCGCTTGAACGAGTATTATGGATGACACAAAAATGTTTTTGTTTTGTGGACATATTAGAGTAACGTTTGTTTTTTATTTCTTGACAAAACAAACACATTTTTTGGTCATCCATAATAATCGGTCTGTAACGAACGCTAGTGCTTGTCGTCCGTTTTTAGGTAGTCCATAATGAACGTGAAAACTAGGTAATTGTTGCGGACGTAATGTTAGGCCGTTTGTTGCAGACAGAATGTTATGTTGTCCACTTCAGACGGTCTTTGTCGTCCATAACGGATCATTTTGTTGACTTTTGAAATTTTCTTTGTTTGTAACATGTATTTTTTTTATTTTTTTTTTTGCATCCTTCAACAAAATCTCACGATTCCCACCACATGATTCACCATTTAATCTTCCTGAAGAAGAATGGATTGATACTACATATTTGTTTCAAACAAATTAGTTTTTTTCCACAAAAAACACAACCATGGAATGGGTGGATAGTGTGGGACGACAAATAAGCCGTGGGTGGATGGTGGTGACCATTATCAAGACAAGTACGGACGACACAGTTGTACTTACATGTGAGCAGTATTGGCGTACCTGAAGAGTCACAGTTGAGGATGATTCTATCCAGCGAGGACGTACCTCTTCAAAGAAGTGCTCATCTTCATTCCGTATACACGGAAAGTCACTCATAAAAGATGAAAATTGGTTGTGAATGATGGACGACAAAACCATTACTTGTCTAAGCAGCATGAGGGACATTTTGCTAGACATCCCTTGACAGATGATAAGTTGAAAGCAGTCCATCACTTTGATAGGGTAGGTACTCCCCTACGTGAGGAGTGGCTACGACTAAAAGAGCAGAATCCAAAACAATTTATTGGTATCAACTTCATTTACAAGAAGTTGACCAAGGAGCATAAGAGATGACACCTAGCTAGTTATGCAAGTGCTTGTTGATGACCTTAAGAAGCACAAGTTTCATGTATTTTGTAACGGTAGTAGAAGTTTGTTCTTGTACCTATTGTTTTTTCCATGTGTCCTTAGTGTTTTTTCAATGTTCCATAGTATTAAAGCATTTTTTTTCATTTTGCTAATCCAACATTCGTGAAAATTTTCAATGTGTTCCCATATGTTGTCATTGTTGATGCTACGTAAAAGACAAATGTGTATAAGGTGCTACTTGAGGAAATAGGTGGAATGATTTATGCTGGTAAAATTTCAACATCGCATGTGCATTTGTAAGTGGCGAGGACGATACAGGGTACACTTGGGTTTGAGCCACCAATTTATTTCACTGAATATAACCTTCTACTTCTAACATGATCTAATCAATGGACATGTAGATCTAGATTCTCCACTGGAAGACATGCTAGCTTATGAAGCTAAGCAATATTCACAATTAAATCCTCTAATAAACCATCTTTGAAAAAATTTCATAAGTGACAACCATCATGGACCTTCTTTAAGATAATTAACCACCAAGTTATGACACAACAAGTTGTAAACATCAATAAAGACATCAATTTTTAGGATGCTAGCAGGAAAGGAACCATCTCTAGAGCTTGAGTGACGTAAACCATTGGAAATCATAAATTCTAATCCAGAACTTGAAAAATGAAGGATTATGATAGGAAATAGTTGAGACATGATTAGCGTGTTCTTAAGATGACAGAAGCCCCACAAATCACGATCTTCGATTCCACTTTGCCTAGCTTTAGAAGAGAAAGGAAAGATCACCATTGATTCTCACATGCTATGTTGGGTTAATCCTCATATTCCCACATCGATTAGCAAATTCATCATTTAGAGGAGATGATTTTTCAAACAGAAGAAAAAACCACTCCGAAACTTACCAAAAACAGCGGAAAATGATACAAATCCACCAACTTTGAAAAATTCTCACCAACTTCGAAAAATTTACTAACTCCTGTAATAAAATAGGGTTTTAATGTAATGATTGGCCTTTCCTTGTATTCAGTAGAATAGTCCTATTTATAGTAAGGACTATAAGATGTACATGGACTTACTTAAAGAACATATTAGACTCAATATTTGTATTGGATTATTGAGTAATAAACGAATGGGCCTGTAACTATTATATATTTACACTGAGTTGGGCTTTGAACAATATTAACGAGCCCATCATCTGTTATCCCCCCGCGAGTCAATAGTGCCTGTAATGGGTAACTTTGACCGGAGATTAAGAAAAGTAGAGGGGATTCATGCTTTAGTTAAGCAATCGGCGAGTTGCTGAGACGTTGAAGCATGCTCAACCTTCAAACTCCCGTTTCGAACCATTTCTCTCACAAAATGGAAATCCAAAGCCAGATATTTAACCCTGCCGTGCAAAACTGGGTTAGATGCAAGAAACGTAGCACCTATATTGTCACAAGTGAAGAAAGGAGAGGGTGAGAGAGTGAGCCCTAATCAGAAATTAGGGTTTGAAGCCAAAGTGCTTCCGCCGTCCCACTAGCAAGCGCCTTATACTCTGCTTCTGTCGATGAATGGGAGACAGTAGTTTGTTTCTTCGACGACCAAGAAATCAAGTTCGGCCCTAAGAAAATCATGTAGCCAGAGGTGGATCGTCGGTCAAGGAGATTCCCGCCCTAGTCTGCATCAGTGAAGATACGAAGAGGACCGGCGCGGTGAGCTGCGAAGAACAGCCCATAATCTCTTGTGTGCTTAAGGTACCTTAATATTCTTTTAATAGCTTGCCAATGATTTTCTCTCGGTGCTTGCATAAATTGACAAACCCGATTCACTAAGTAGCTAATGTCGGGTCTTGTGAACAAGAGATATTGTAAACTGCCCACAAAACTTCTGTAAACAGTAGGATTCGGAAGGAGAGGGGAATTGATTGAGTCTAGGGTTTTAGAAACAGTCATGGGCGTTGAAATTGGTTGGAATTTAACATGTTTGGCTTGTGTAAAATGTCAAGAATGTATTGTTTCTAGCAAAGCATGCCTTGAGTTTCTAGTGACAGAAACACCCAAAAAGAAATTAAGATCTCCACAGTCTGTAATAGGGAAGGTTGAGGCTATTGTGGACTGAATTTTTTTTAGAAGAGTAAGAGAAGATCTAATAAACAAAATATCATCCACGTATACTAGGACGTAGACAATATCAGGGCCTTGCTTGAAAAATGAAAAGTGAGTTATCAGAATGAGACATAATGAACCCTGGTTCCACTAGATAATTGCTGAGTTTGGCATACCATGCTCTTAGACTTTGTTTAAGTACCTAGGAGGAGACTCTTTAACTTGCAAACATGATTAGGATGTATAGGATCAATAAACCCAGGAGGTTGTTGAGTAAAGACTTCCTCTTCCAAATCCCCGTGTAGAAATGCATTTTGAACATCGATTTGCTTAACTGACCAGTTATAGGCAACAACAATAGAAAGTACCAACCTTATAGTTGATTGTTTAACAACTATACTGAAAGTCTCAGTGTAGTCAAAACCAGGAGTTTGAGAGAACCACTGAGCCACAAGTCTTGCCTTTCTTCTGTCAATTTTACCATAAGAAGTTTCTTTGTCCTGAAAATCCATCTTACCCCCAGAATGTGCATGTTAGGTTCACAGGGAACAAGATCCCATGTGTGAGTTTTGGCTAAGGCATGTAAGTTCATTTTGCATGGCTTGAACCCATTCTTTATGCTGTAAAGCCTGTTTTAGAGTAGGAACCTCTGGGACAGTTTAGACAATTGAGTAATAAACGAATGGGCCTGTAACTATTATTTACACTGAGTTGGGCTTTGAAGAATATTAACGAGCCCATCATCTGTTATTCTGCACACAACAACATCCATGCCAATGCCCCATGCTCTTATATAAAGCCCGACTGGATGTTAATGTATGATAGGAATTAAAATAATGAGAGAGACAAGTTATACAAATGGTGTGGCCCTTAATATTAAAATTTGACATTGTCTCACATATTCACACGGCAGAGTACCTATATTACGTTTAGAATTATAACTTTTCTATCTCAAAAAAAAAAATTGTTTATTATAACTGTTACATGAGATTTTTTCAGTTAGGGTTTTAGATCATGCGTTTTGAAATTTGAACTGTAATAGTGATTCTGTAACTTAGTGTACTAAAAATCCATGCGAGATTGAACTTGCACAACCGATGTACAATACATATACAGAGTTTCGAAACATTAAGTACGTAGTCAAGGCGAGGACGAGGAGCTAGAGCTAGATCAGAGGAAAGTGATAAAGATGCGTACGTCGACGTCGTCGTCTGTTATAGTAAGGTCAGTGAGTACGGCAATAAGTAGCTGGCTAGTTGAGGAAAAAAAAAGTGACGTGACAATTGAACGCTGCCAAAATCATCGTCTTTTTTTTTTTTTTTTGACTTGAAGTTGAGAGGAAAAATCCCGGACTATTGTGAATCGATCTGTCTATTCCCGTATGGAGTCTTTGTCTCAAGAATTCCCGGATACAGTTGTTTTAAGTCTAAAATTGAACAATAGGCGTTCGCCGGACAAACTGTTATTATGTAGGCGTTTTTGTGGTAAACGCCCATTGTGCAAGACATTCCCACTTTGTACAATAGCAGTTTATGGGAGAAACTCCCATTGTTTAGAGTTATAGTTGTACATTAGGCGTTCGTGAGAGAAACGCTTAATATAACATTAAGAGGTAATGTATATGATAAAGAGGCAATGCATAAATTAGTGCGTTAAATTGTAAAATTATAAAATTGAAACGTATATATTCCTGAATATAAAAATAGTATAATAATAAATACAAATTTATATTATAAAAAGGCTATCAATATGTATAATCAATTATTTAGTACGAGTTGTAAGGAAATTTGTTTATCTAATTTTTAATATAAATTGTAATAACCATAATAAACCATGACATAATTAATAAGTTGTTTATTATCAATTTCATATATCTTCATCATATATTATTTAGAATAAATATACGTTAAAATAAGTTTAAACTCCCATTGTAGTTAGTGAATTTAGTTAGTTAAACTCACTTAGTTAATTTAATTCGTATTTTATAAATTAGTAGCAAATGTATGTAAATAAATTAATTTGTTGTAAATATTATTTATATGTTGTCAAAAAAAATATTGTTAAGGAATTTAGTTAGATTTTCTGGCTTAGTTAATTCAATTACCGTGAGTTAAATTAACTAAGTGAGTTTAACTAACTAAATTCACTAACTACAATGGGAGTTTAAACTTATTTTAACGTATATTTATTCTAAATAATATATGATGAAGATATATGAAATTGATAATAAACAACTTAATAATTATGTCATGGTTTATTATGGTTATTACAATTTATATTAAAAATTAATTAGATAAACAAATTTCCTTACAACTCGTACTAAATAATTGATTATACATATTGATAGCCTTTTTATAATATAAATTTGTATTTATTATTATACTATTTTATATTCAGGAATATATACGTTTCAATTTTATAATTTTACAATTTAACGCACTAATTTATGCATTACCTCTTTATCATATACATTACCTCTTAATGTACATTAAGCGTTTCTTCACCGTCTCACGAACGCCTAATGTACAACTATAACTCTAAACAATGGGAGTTTCTCCCATAAACTGCTATTGTACAAAGTGAAAATGTCTTGCACAATGGGCGTTTATCACAAAAACGCCTACATAATAACAGTTTATCCGACAAACGCCTATTGTTCAATTTTAGACTTAAAACAACTGTATCCGGGAATTCTTGAGACAAAGACTCCATACAGGGAATTGACAGATCGATTCACAATACTCCAGGAATTTTTCCGTTGAGATATCATATAAATGAGAGGACAAACAGACGAAAAACAACAAACTAAAGCCAGATGACTGCTATGTCCAGGTCTAATTTACAAGCCAAAATAATGTCAGGGGAACATATTCCCCCCAACCAGAAGGTAGACATATCCATATATTACAGACTAACTTAACCGGAAAATTATCATACAGGGAAATATTGCCTCTAACAATACTAACACAAATGAGACACCATTTCTCTAATTCTTCTATCATCGTCGATCGTATGTATGGTCGTCTTAAGATTGAAGAGTTCAATTCAACAAGACCAGTGCGCATGTGCATGCGAAGAAGAAGAACTATCATATCATGATGACACACACCTAATCTATACACAGTGTCCTATAGCAAAGGGACGTTCAGGAATAAATCATTGAAGAAATTGCGTATATGGACCCAAATAAGAACACATTTGGTTTTTCTTCCATGTGAATAGAGAAGCGGTTATCCTACCCTATTTGGTACTTACATTTGAATATTAATTAATGTTAGCATCTCATTTTTCACTTACTATATTCTTGTTATTTTTAGCTGAATTTGCATGACATTGATGTATCATCATCATAGTATTCCCTATTGTTTTCATATCAAGTACATAAATTTTAAGATAATAAATTTAAATTATTTTATATCCTAATTTTTTGATAAGAAAAATAAAAGATAGACATAAGTAGTATTACTCACTACTGCATGCAGATTTAAAAAAAATAATAAAAAAATATTTTGTACAACCGATTTGGTATTTTCATGATTGGTGGGTACTCTGATCATGATCAGGACAGTATAACCTTCATCTGGCTAGCTAGCTATGTATTGTGGATTGTTGGTGTATGTTTGATTCCTCAAGTAAGGAGGAGTAGTAGGTAGGTGCCCTCTCGTTAGTTAGCTAGCTAGCATTTATATGCAGTTGGTGTTTGCATTAATTCAGTCCGACAACATTATTGCTGATATATATGTACATGTACATGTACATGTGCGTCGTTGAATCTAGCTAGTCTACTATTGGACGCAGCCAGCCATGGATACTGTAACAGTAATCCTGAATATATATATATATATATATATATATATATTATATATATATATATATATATATATATATATATATATATGGGTTCAATTAATTGCATACGTGTGTTGTGAGAGTACGTTACCTATTGGTATCAACCTTCCTTTTTATAGTACTAAATTCATGGACATATAACATGAATTCATCATATGCAAAAACTTGCCGTGTCCTTGCGATTTCACTCTTGTTTTTTGGTGATATTTGGTAAATAAATTAATGTAAATATTTGGTGAGATTATTTATATGGTTTTTGGTCGGTCGAAATAATTTTCGATCCTAATTCCATTTTTCGTTTTGTCTTTTTATGATTCGTTTGATGATCATGATCCTCTGTCTTTTTTTTTTGGTCGCAAAGGGGAGATCATGCCTCGTGTATTAATATTCTCAAAAGGTCTTACATCGTCCACCAACAGGTGCCGAAACAGGTGTCTGAAACACCTGATTCACTAGACAATTAGCAAGGCTAAATTTAGCTAAACAATCTGCCACCTTATTACAGTATCTTGGAGAATAAATCAATTGCACATCTCAATTACGGTTTAGGACTTCTTTACACTTCAGGATCAGCGGTTTGAAATGATGGCTAGGAGGACATTGCCCAACCAGATTGATGAGTTCCATGGAATCAGTGCTGAAAATAACCCTGTTCAATGGGGCCTCCCAAGCTACTTTGAGTGCTGATGCAGAGCTAGCGCCTCAGCGAGCAACACTTCCGCCTTTCCAATCATGCTTCCAAATCCGGTTATCCAGACCCCTCCACTATTCTGCAAACACCACCGATGGCAGCAAAATTAGTATTAGGATTAACTGCAGCATCAATATCGAACTTAAGGAACCCATAACCTGGAGGGGTCCAAGCTCGGACTGTAGGGCCATTCCGATCCAAAATCCGCACCTTTTCCTGCAGGTAATGAGCTCACAACAGACCACACTTTGTGATTGCATCTACATGAATTAACAACAGATTGTAGCGGCAAGAACATCCGTTGTTCATCCCCAAAAACTTTGTTGTTGCACCATTTCCAAAGCATATGACAACAAATAGCAAATACATCCCACCACTTAAAGTTAATCAGTCTAAGGCCAGGTTTACCATGGTTGGCTTTAATCCAATCAAATAAGGGAGCCTCATAAAACATCCTTCTATGCACAGCGGGTATAAAATGATTCCAGATTTTCCTAGCTATAGGACAGTCACGGAAGATATGAGAAGTAGTTTCCTCCACCCCACAAAAATGACAGGACTTGTCGAAAGTAAATCCTAACAGGAAACGCTTGGCATTAGTCATTAATTTGTCTAAAGCCAACTGCCACATTAGAACTCTCACCCTCTCCTGAACCTGTAATTTCCAGATTTCCTGAACAGGCTGGAACACACATCCTGCTGGTTAGCAGCATTACCCTGAGAACTCAAGTATAAATAAGCAGATGAAACATTATAGTTTCCTGATTTATGAAAGCTCCAAGCAAGGAAATCATCACCAACATTCTTAAAAACAATCTGGCTAGAAAAGTTGTGTTTTAAAGAATCAGGTAGAAAATGCATGAATCTGTTCCATTTCCATCCAATGTTATCATCCCAATAATCAGAGACAACATCATTAATAATCGAATCAGGAACATTAGAAATAGCCATAGAAAGTAACTCAGAGTTTAAAAGCCACTTATCAATCCAAAAATGAACTGTATTCCCATTATTGACAATCCAACGACAACCATTTTTTAAAGAGGGAGAGACATTCCTGATATTTTTCCAGGTTGCAGAGCAATGTCTTACATCAGGATTATAGTATCTACTTTTAGTAGACGGCTTGAGCTACTAGAGTGATTGGAGACAAGATTCCAAATTAATTTCCCAAAGCAAGCCATATTCATAAGACGAGACTTTCTAAACCCTAGACCACCACAACCCTTAGGTTTACAAATTTGATCCCATGAGATCAAATGGAACTTCAGCGCACCAGATTCATTACCCCAAATATAATCACGACACATTTTGTCTATCTGATCACAGACACCACTGGAAATAGTTGGCACTGCATATTATGGACTGGGATTGAGGCAACTGAACTTTTCGCCAGACAAATTCTGCCAGCAAGGGAGAGTGTCTTGGTTTTCCATCCCGATAATATGTTCCTAATCTTAGCTAATAGGAGATCCTGGTTCCGTTTGTCAGCTCGGCCTGTTGGAGGGTAAACTCCCAGATAACGGCCAAAGTCCTTGGAAACTGGGATTCCCGCTTCTAAACTTAAAATACGACCTCTTTCATCACTCGCATTCCGGGAAAGGAGCATAATTGATTTCTCGAAACTAATGACCTGCCCCGAAGCTTCAAAAATTCAGCCAGAATGCTCTTCATAACATTTACTTGCCTAGGGGTAGCTTCCTCAAACAGAACCATGTCATCTACAAAAAAACTATGGGACAAAGGAACCCTAGAACGACCCATGACCAACAGTTTCCAAGATTTACTATCCACCGCCCTGCGTATCAAGTGGGAGAGTCTATCTAAGCAGAGAACGAAAATGAAAGGGGACAGCAGGTCACCCTGTCTCACTCCCCTCCCTGCCCTGAAAGTATCCGTGAGACCCCCATTCCAACTGACCTGAAAGGAAACTGACGAGACATAAAACATAATCAACCTGACCAAACTCTGAGGAATTCCTAAACAATTGAGAGTGTTTTCAATAAAATTCCATGACAAACGATCATAAGCTTTGGCAAGATCGATCTTTAAAGCTAAAAACCCACTCTTAGCTTTAGTGTTATGTAACAAATGGAGCACTTCCTGCACCATTAAAATGTTGTCAAAGATGCTCCTACCCGGGATAAAACTTGATTGGTTTTCAGAAATCCAGATTGGCATGAAAGGCTTTAATCTGCTTGTGATTACCTTTGCTAGAATTTTATATTGAACTTGGCAGAGGGAGATTGGCCGAAACTGGGAAACGATAGTGGGTTGTTCCACTTTAGGGATGAGGGTAATAATAGTGTGATTGAGTCTACTATCAAAGTGCCCAAGAGAAAAAGAACTCCTAACAAAGCTCAATAAAGATGGGCCAATATGATGCCAAAAGGCTTGAAAAAAACCTGCAGGAAACCCATCGACACCCGGAGCCTTGAAAGCCTTCATGCTTTTCAAAGCCCTAGAGACCTCATCCATGGAGACCTCCTTGATTAAAGAATCAAAATCTGATCTCGAGAGGCTATGAAAGTCATGATCATAGAGAGCCTTCTCAAGGGTCTCATGATTAGAAAAAAGATTAGAGAAATGGTTTTTAACCAGCATGCTAAGATCATCCTCCTTTGTGTCCCAACCACCATCACTCCCCATTAGCTTAATAATTTTGTTGCGCTGTCTCCTAATGTTGGTCTTGGTATGGAAGTATGAAGTGTTTCTATCACCCAGTTTAATCTTGTCATCTCTAGACTTCTGGAACCACAATAATTCCTCACGCTGAAGTCATAATTCAAGATCACTCTAGAGTCTTACCTCAAGACCTCTGAGATGGTCACCTACCCCAGAGTCGATGGCCCTTTGGATACCTCTAATTCGGGGCAAGAATTCTGTTCTTGTTTCTAATAATATGCCCAAAGGTGGAATTGTTCCAGTTCTAGAGGAAAACACTCAGGTTCTCTAAAGATCCCCGCAACTCTAAGTTCAGATTTAAATTCTGAGTAACAGCACTACGAAATTCAGGGTGGGTAAACCAGGCTGCTAAGAATCTGAAAGGTCTAGGTTTTGAATTCCTTCTAAAATCATCAGAAAGGGACAAGAAAACAGGACAATGATCTGAAGACGTTCTAGGAAGGTTTTCAATTATTGCATTAGGAAAAGTATTGCACCAATCAGGAGAAGCTAAGATCTTATCCAGCTTAGCCCTATGCTGCCCATTGGTCCAAGTGAATAAGTTACCCGAAGCAGGCATGTCAATTAGCCCCTGACTATGAACACAATTCAGGAATCTAGAATCAACCCCACTACTTCTAGCAGCAGAGCGGTTCCTATCATTGAGGCTAAGAGTTGCATTAAAATCCCCACCCAAAACCCAAGGAACATCATTTCTAGTCTGGGTCTGATCCAGATCATGCCATATTTGTTGTCTTACAACAGGATTAGGGCTCGCATAGAAGGCAGTCAAAAGGAAAGTCTTACCAGACTCATTAACCAAACAATGAATAAACTGTCTTTGAAGCAAGGATTTGAATGCTAATAGGATTATTCCACAGAACCCAGATGCCCCCACTAAACCCATGGGCATCTTCCCGAAAAGCGTTGTCAAAACCAATTCTGTTGCACACAAATTCAGCACTACTACCACTAATTCGAGGCTCAACCAATATCAATATTTGAGGATTTTTCCTCCTAATCAGATCCCTTACTGATCTATGAAAGCTAGCTCTAAGAGCACCTCTAATATTCCAGAAAAGAATAGCCATTTAATAACTTAAACAATTAAATGTCAGACCTAGCGATTCCCCACAAGCGGGGGAGGTCGATCCAATAAACCCAAAACATTTTGATGCCTTTCAGCACCAGCAACCTCAACATTAACACAAGAATTGGAATTAGCAGTAGGACCTAAACCAGAAACATCAGGACTTACAGAACCGGGGTCATAAACCCGGCCAGGCGGTTTCTACACGGGGTTAGCAGAGCGATCAACCGTAGAAACCCTAACACCAGGCTGAGATTTGTTAGTAGATGGGATCCCTTCTTCGATCATTCGATTAGCTTCCTTATCCAGAACTTTGAAGCAGGAGCCACTTTCCAACTTATCTCGGCTTGACTTAGGACCCGACAGACCTTTCTTTTGAGCTGATTTGAAAGTGTTACGTTTCTTGGGAACCATCCAATCCCCATAGTCTTGGGCAATATGAGCAGGAGGAACTTCACCAAGTTCTTCTGGAACAAGACGAACTCCTTCGCTCTGAGAAACTTGACCGTCTGAATCTCGATGAGTACAATCGTTGTCCTTGTGCCCGTAGCAGCCACAAGAAAAACAAACGAGATGAAGCCCTTCGTATTTGATCTTCATGGTACGACGCCGGAATCGGTACTTGGCGAGAAGGGGTTTAGTGAGGTCTACCTCAATCGCCACCCTAGCTAGTCTCGACTTGCCAAATTCCGCCATTGATAGATCAACCTTTTTAACTTTACCGACTTTTGACCCCAGAATCTTCAAGAAGCCGTCGTTATAATACTCACTCGGTAAGTCTGGAAACCTGACCAGTACTTCTAGATTCGTTAGGGCTTATGAGTTGGGATTAAAGTTGGGTTTCCACCTTCGAATGGTAAGATAGTGATCTAAGATTGGCCATGGACCTTCAGTAAGAACGAATTGTAAGTCCCGTTATTAGCAAACGTGACCTTGTAGAACCCATTGTCAGATCATCCATTGAGAATTCCCCATGGAGGCGCCACCGGATTTTCAGCCTATCGTATAGAACGCTCATCGGTAAATTTTTACCAAGAAGTTTGATGATGATTGCATGCCGCCATGGACTCCGATACTGTGCTTTCTGTCCTTGGTGATGCGTATGGTGGGACATTTGGCATCGTCGTCTTCCATAACTTCTTCATCATCGTCGGAAACCGAATCCAGCCACTCATGATCACTTTCTAACTCCAGGTCTTGATTACGACTGCTCGCAACAACATTCTTGAATGAGGGATGCGATTCCACAGAACCGGTCAAACCGCTGGGGGGATTATTGACACTACTATCGACATTCATATCTAGGGCTTCAGAGCATCTCAATTTTTTGGCAGGCTGATGAGACGAATCCTTATCATCCATCTTGATCGGGGTAACGCCAGGGAAGAAGGGGGAAAAGAAAGGGGAGGAGAGACAGAATACATCGCGGCGCCGCAAGGAGTGGCCACGGCGACTGGCGGATCTAGATTCAGAAGGTTACGGAGGGAAGAGAGGGGTCAGGGGACGCGACTCTCATTTTCCGATTCCTTCTGTGATCCTCTGTCCTTTTTGCTCAATACTCGATCGGTCAATCAAACTATATGTTAATTGGAGTGTCCTACGTAGTATAGGACGACCTAGCTAGCTACTGTTATTTACTGTTTTGCACACAGATTCCTCATCATCCGATCAATATTACTCTCTCATCAAGTTTCTAAGTTTCTAATCAATGATTTTCCAATTCTCTGGACAGATTTAAGGAGAAAATGTTATATCGATGTACCCTCATTTTTATATAGGGAATTAAGCTAATTTTAAAAGTAAAGTTGTGAAGTAAAA
Organism: Limonium bicolor; assembly: GCA_023374045.1. Taxonomy (NCBI): domain Eukaryota; kingdom Viridiplantae; phylum Streptophyta; class Magnoliopsida; order Caryophyllales; family Plumbaginaceae; genus Limonium; species Limonium bicolor. Next base: position 313,385,696 of record CM041776.1, on the reverse strand, counting down.
GATACAAAATAATTTTTAAAAAATATAAGGTAAAAAAGATAAGTCGTTATATTCCAAAAATTATAACTTTCCTTGATCTTAACCATCCATCAATTAGACCTCACTGGAAAATGTCTCTTATAATTGTTGTTAGGTTATAGTGTCTCTCGTGCTTGTCGCGCGATTTATATATGTTTGTCTTAATCTTTATATCTCTTGTTCTATTTCACTGAAAATGTTTTAATTAGTTCTTATTACAGGTCATTTTAAAATAGTGTTATTTTAATTACTTTACTATAAGTTTTGAGTTATATTAATTTGATATACTAGCTAGCTACTATATATTACATTAATGTGGAAGGATTTTAGGATGGAGATAGTATTTTATGAGCTAAAACATAATTCAACCGTGAAAAGAATTCGAATATGAGAGGGCGCATGCATGTAAGCAAAGAGCGACCTTCTCTTTATCTTAGCATATTAGCTTTCGTGAAGCACCACTCATATATCGTATTCGTATTCATCGGGTTTCACAGCGTCTTACTTAAAGTCCAAGAGAGAGGTCCCTAACTTGCATGTAAAAACTGCAATCTGCAAAAGAAGAAAGAAAATCGATCGAGCTTTGGTAGGAAGGACTACTGTTGAGGGCCCGTCGTCTGTCTGGTTTTTCTTTACCCATGAATCAACCATCTTTTTATCGTCTATAGTTAGTCGCCATTCAACGCCTTTAAATTCGTTCTTCCTTTCATTTTCCTTCTTTCTTTCACTGTCTCAGTCTGATAGAGAGCTATCCCTCTGTTTCTGTATTATCTATCTTCCCTCTCACACGCAACGCAAATACATGTGTGCTTTCTCTTTTTGCAGTTTACTGCCCCATTTCTTGTAAATTGTACTACAATAGTTTCTCCTGTACGTATTCACTATTTGTCTCTTTTCATACATACAAATATGCAATGCCACCCAAATCCAATCTTTTATGCACCGATTGACTTGTCGCCACCACAACTGCCAAAAGAGGTTTTCTTTTTTCTTCTTGGCCCCATTCTTTTGCATAGCTGATAATTCAGCTGATGTCAGTTGTCAGCTGAAAGTTAGAAAAAGTAGAGAGAAAAAATAGTTGATATGACAATTGATGTATGTGACATACAGAGACAATAAACTAGCTGATCAAATAAACTCGGTGCAAAAGAATGAGGCCGGCAAACAGTTAAAAATTTCTACTTCATTCAAACAAATAACAAAAGACCCCATTCTTTTGCACCGAGTTATTTGATCAGCTAGTTTATTGTCTCTGTATGTCACATACGTCAATTGTCATATCAACTATTTTTCTCCTCTACTTTTTAACTTTCAGCTGACAACTGACATCAGCTAGATTATCAGCTATGCAAAAAAATGGGGGTGTAATATCTTTATAAATATATATATATTTTAGAAAAAAAGTAAGTAAGAAAAGAAATAAAAAAATAATATAACAATTGATCTATAGAGAGAAAAATAAACAAAAGAATAATGGGCCAGAATTATTTTCTTTGCACTAGCCGACCAACTTATCACTTAATTTCTGCAATTTTGTTTCATTTTACCTTAAAACAAAACATAGTTTTGCCCTCAAAAACAAGAATGGGTAATATTGTTTTTACATTTGTAAAATGTGTTAGGTGCTCGGTTTGCCAAGGGAAACAAAATACAAATAAGAAAAAAGAATAGAGTAAATTAAATAATAAAGAACTGGTTTTCTATTTATTTGTTTGTAAGGGGAAGGGAAATGAATTAATAGTGGCCCCAGTCGATACTCCCTCCATCCTGAATTGATCAACCTGTTTATTATTTGGACATGTCGTTTGACTTCAATATTTAACATATACGATAAAATAATTTTAAAAATTTAACTTTTGCATATGATTCCTTACATGATAGACTATATATTACAAATTTTAATTGTATAAAATTATTTTATCTTATATGTTTAATATTGAAGTGGAAAAATGTGTCATAAAGCAAACAGGATGGTCAATTCAGAACGGAGGGAGTAAGATTTACCAGTCAACTATAAATATTGAGATAAGAGTATCTCAATTGGAAAATAGATTATTTTGAGCTATTTTAGGGTAATCCTATTCTCCATTCTAATATATGTTGTTTATGACAATCACTAATTGTTATGCTGGTTATATTTAAGTTTTAAGTACATGCGATTAATTATTGTTGTAAAGATAGTTCTTTGATTTGTTTTTCTCCAAACTGTTTTTATGAATTATATCAATCGGGCGGAAATTATGAGCAAACTATAATGGCTTGTATACTCTTGGCTACTAGTTTGTTGTAGAGGTGATCATTCGGGCGGATGGGTCAGGTTCGGGTCGGGTCAGAGGAAAATTTTAGTTCCGTCGGGTCTATTTTCAAAAACCAAACCCGGTTTTTATATGCTCGGGCGGGGCGGGCTAGGCCCGGTTTTTTCCAGACTTTGCCGAAGCCCGGCCCGCTCGGCCCGTTTTTTAATTTTTTTATATAAATTAATAAAAAAATTTTAAAATTAATATATTTTAATATAAAAACTAAATATGTATATATTACATTTTAAAAATATAATAATAAATAATATAAAACGGGCCGGGCCAGGCTTGTCCACGAGCTCAAAAAATGTGCCGCGGCCCGGCCCGGCTTTTTATTCGGGCCTAATTTTATGTCCAGCCCGCCCGGAAGCCCTATCGGGTTCGGGCTCGTCGGGCTTTTTACGGGCCGGGTCGGACCGGGCTGTCGGGCCGGACACATTATGATCAGCTCTTTGTTGGTACCGTATGATTCTTACATCGTGGTTGGCTTAATAACTACTATCATGTCCCGTTTGTTTGTTTTTTGGCACGCTTTTCCACTTTAATATTAAATATATAAAATAAAATAATTTTTAAAAATTAAATTATGCAATATATAATTTTGGGAAAATTCACGATATACCCCTGTTTCTTTCGTAATTCACAATATATCTCTGTGATTTTCGTAATTCAACTTTAAACATGCTTAAATATTGTCCAAAATTGATGAAACTTTACATGGACGATGCTAAAGTGTTATATTTTGGTCCAATATCAAATTTGAATCTTTTTAAGCTCACATGTGACCTGTGGGACCCAATGAATATGTGATTGTTCATTAGGTCCCACAGGTCACATGTGAGCTTAAAAAACTTCAAATTTGATATTGGACCAAAAATATACTTTAGCATCGTCCATGTAAAGTTTCATCAATTTCGGACAATATTTAAGCATGTTTAAAGTTAAATTACTAAAATCATAGGGGTATATTGTGAATTACGAAAGAAAACAGGGGTATCTCGTGAATGTCGTTCACTTATTGAATAACGTTTGTACTGTTGTTAGGTTGTTATGGACAGTGGACAACATAGCCCACTATAATTGGGGAGTGTCTTGGCTACAAGTAAATGTAGCCAACATGGCTACACCAAACGGGTTTTTTTTTTTTTGTGTAAGCGCCTCCGTCTGACGTTTTTTTTTGTTTTTTTTATTTTTTCCTTTTTTTATTATAAAAAATTTAAATTGTTGTAACTTTTAATATATAAGTCTAAAATGAAAAAAAATTATATCATTGTTCACCTAAATTCAAGCTCTTCAAACACAAGACTGGTCATAGATATATTTGATAACTTTAAAAAATTATATCATTGTACAGATGTTCACTAAAACATATACATCCTCACGTAAAGACATGTACATACTCGCATTAAAAACATATAGATAATCATATAAACCTATACGAATCATTAAATATGCACATCATTAGATTAAAACCTGTACATATAAGGAAGAACACTTGTACATACGGTCATACAAACATGTACATATGACCATACAAACATGTACATATGACCATACAAACATGTACAGATGTTCATTAAAGAACATGTACATTCTCACATTTGAACATGTACATCGTCACATTAAAACATGTACAATCTCACATTAAAATATGTACATACATCATCCCATTAAAATATCATGGTATACATGTAAAAATAATTTTATTAAAAAGTTGACAAAACATATCCAAGACTAGTCTTGTTTTGAAGAGTTCGAATTTAGAATAACAATGATATAATTTTTTTTTCATTTTGGACTTATATATTAAAAGTTACAACAATTTAAAATATTGTAATAAAGAAAGAAAATAAAAAAAAAAGTGCACTCGCGAGCGAGCGGCACAGCTCTCCTCCCTCCAATTTTATTTTCTTTTTTAAAGAAAGCAAATCAACTGGCATATGTAGCCATCTTGGCTACAATTTGATGTAGGCAAGAATATGGCCTATAATTGATCTCTTAATGCATATTTCCATCCGAGATTGAAATAGTGATTGTTGGTAATTTCTCCAGAACCGCTCGTCAAGAGGTATTTGTGACTTTTTTGTTTTGACTATTTTATATACAATAATGTTATTGGAGGATAATATACCTATAAGAAACCTAGACATGGACCACTTCAATGTACCATAAATATAACGTCAAATATACCATAAAAATGTCTACACAAATGACACCCTAATATTGGGTTCTTTTAGTAAGATACTAAGGGCCCGTTCGCTATTGACATCTTCGTTTTTGGGCTACGATTCGCGCAGATTAAGCTGGGCACGATTCGTCGTTTTTTTTTTCCCCTTTGGGCCAACCAGATAAATCACCCGTTCGATATCAACATTTCCATTTTGGCTTTATTTTCTGTACAGAGACGAAAACTACCCCCAACATACCACTCAAATCATCGGCTTCCCCACACCTCCACTATCGCAGTCGAGTTTCTCTACCGCGGCTTCTTCTCCTTCTCCCACTGCAACTGCAATTCTTCACTCAATGCCTTCTTCCAGGAGCGTAAGCAGCATCTTGATCTGTTTCTTTTGTTTTTATTGCGTTTGATTACAACACTCACTGACCCATTTCTTTGTACGTGATGTAGGGTTCGTCTGGAAACAACGAATGTGTTGTCGTGCGTCTGCCCCGCCGGATTTGAATTGATGGTGGTTCTGGTACAGGATACTCAAGTGATGCGTAGTAAATGTAGGGTTTTCAGGAATTCAAATGAAGAACGGAGTACCGTACTCCATCGCAGAGGCTATTCGTGTAGGGTTTGCTGGATTTCAAAAAATGACGAAGGAGCGAGAATGGTAGAGAATCGCAGGGGCTGCATCGTCATTCTCCTGGAACGAAAATGAGCTCTATGGATTGAACGCAGCAAAACTTGCGTTTGCGTAAATGTCCCAAATGAGATTAATCCCAGCGACTCGTGATTCTCATTCCGGCGTAGAGCTGGACCTTTATGTCCGCGAAAATGAGCTCTATGGCCCAAACGTCAATAGCGAACGGGCCCTAATATTTGATACAAAGCTATTTTTTTAATTCACGGTATAGTATTATAGTTTTGGATTACATAAGATGAGGTTGTATAACCTCATAGCAGGGTAGATGGGAAGACTACGAGGATGGAATCCACCAAAGAAACCTAAACAATATCTAGATCTACTATATTGGCCTGCATAGACAAAAGTTTTATAAGCGCTCCCAAATTGAACATTCGGACCAACTACCTTTGGGATTATGCATACAAGAGATAATTAAACTACCTAAAAACCATACCATACAATTTAAGGAGTTAAAAAACTTTGAGGACAAATTCCTCTTATTTCCTTACTCTTAACATACATCCCCATCATCTCACTAAACAAACAAAGTAAGCTTGCTCTGTCTCGCATCTGCAGGTTTGCACCATCGGCGGAGTACCACATCTCATCACCGACATCATTTCATCAATTCTGTGTCATCCCTTCTAGATTTGAAGCTTCATCACCTGAAGAATCACCAAACGGTGACAAAAGTGTGAAGCAACCAGCTCTTATCAACATGCAACGAACAAAACAACATTCAAATGCATGGCAATTGAAGATGGCTTTTTCATCTTGCTGATGCACTGTCACACATCAAAAGGACAAAAAAGTGCAAGTCTTCATTAAAAAACCAAAGCAATCACCTATAAGCTTCTTTTCAAAACAAGATGCCCATGCAAGTGCCCATGGGAGTGAAAGGACCAGCCATGTTTGACTGGTTCACCAACCCAAATCGGCTATGTCGAGAAGAAACACCGATGAAACCTAACCACAAGAAGCGCAAACCTTTACAGATCAAAAGAAGCTAAAAAAACTAAAAGGAATGAAGGAAGTTGAGGAATGGGTTATTTATATTATTATTTTTTGAAAATAAGACATTAGATTAATGATAAGAGGTACAAGCATAATAGACCATAATCTAATAGCCAAGACTGAAGCAAAGATTACCAAAGGCGACATTAAGTATAGACAATACTAGGGACGTTCTATAACGACCATCCTAACAGAGTACAACGGTGTAAGAGGAATCCGTAATAGATCTTCTGGTCCATAGTCAAGGCATTAAGCACCACAACTAATCCGAAGGGGAGAGGTAACTGATGTCAGACCTATTCAAAAGGATGGTTGCCTATCCTGCTAGCAATGGAAGCATCCTTGTAAGAGGAGTGCAAAACGAGGATAATAGTGTTGGGAAAGGCACCACCAGGAGCGTCAAGGGATCTTACTGTCAATTCCATCCGCTGTGTTTTATAGGTCGTTCAACCAGGGGCGGACCGAAGAGGGGTCACGTGACCCCATGACTTTTGTAAAAAAATAATAATTATAATAAGTTTTAATGTAGTTTTTTTATAAAATAGTAGATATTTTATGTCTTAGTGACCCCATAAATGTCATAAAAAATTAAATATAGAAATTTCTATTTATCAGTGACCCATAATTTTCAATCTCTGGGTCCGCCCCTGCGTTCAACAAGGATCTCCAACAGACAATAGAATTACCAGATATCCACAAAAGCACAGTAAGAAAACAACTATAACAGAAAAAAGGCCCCAAAACATAAAGTTCCAGAATTGGATGAGACTTTGCTCTTACTGAAGACAACATCGACTAATAGTAAGATTAATACTAGTACTAGATAAGACAATAGAGATCCAAAATAAGATACTGGTTGCATAGGACCTCGGCTCATCCCAACAACTAGTCAACCGTGGGCTCATTATTCTGGGTAACCCTCGGACAAACCAGGGGTTGCCTTCAGTCCAACACCTGTGACCCATCTACAGCCGGTGGCTGTTGCACAACAAACCTGAAGTGAGAGACCGTATCATTGTCCCTAGATCTATCGGCCATATCAACACTGTCTTTAACCTTGCCCGCCAAGAACTCCATTTTTGAGATGACTAAAGAGGTGCTTTGAACAGGAGGAAGAGAGGTAGAAGGAATGATGAGATATGAGTAAAGACGACGAAGAGAATCCGGTGCAAATGGAAGGGAGATAAGCCACATGCAAGGTCTAATAGTCACCATCTCCATTTCCAAGGCAAGCCTTGGTTCCGAAGCCATTCAGAGAAGGGATGGAAGGAAGCACGAGAGGGAAGCGGGAGGCCAAAATCTCAGAAAAAACTTACACAGGAGAAGCAGAATAAAGAGTTGGACTTGATTCTTAAATTTGGTGTGAATCGGTGTAGAAGAACCCACACATGCAAGGAGCGGAAGATGGAACAACAACGAGACAAGAGTAGAGGATGAGAGAGCTCCTCGCATGAGAGGGAATATTATAGCCACCAAAAGAAGATGCTAAATGAGCAATTGGGTTATTCATATTATAGTTAGCAACTATTTCACTGCTAGTAATCTGCTGATCTTATCCATATATCAAACACACATGGGTCGTCATCTGAAACCAATCAGTTGTCACCTGTAGCATGGAATGATCAACTACTAACTAATACTCCCTCCGTCCCAAGTTGACTGTCCACTTTACTATTTGGATGGGTCGTTTGACTTCAATATTTAACATGTAAGATAATATATTTTTATAATTTTTTTTATAATGGAATCCTTATGTGAAAAAACTATATGTTGTAAAAATTACTCCCTCCGTCCCACCCTCTTTGTCCACTTTACTATTTGAGCTTGTCGTTTGACTTCAATATTTAACATGTAAGATAATATATTTTTATAAAAAAAATTTTATAATGGAATCCTTATGTGAAAAACTATATATTGTAAAAAAAAATTTTTAAATTATTTTATCTTATATATTTAATATTGAAGTGGAAAAAACGTGTCAAAAGAGCAAATGAGACATTTGGACGGAGGTAGTATTTTATCTTATATATTTAATATTGAAGTGGAAAAGCGTGCCAAAAAGCAAATGAGACACTTATGATGAGACGAAGGTAATATGTCAAATGAAGCCTTAGTAAATTAGCCACTTTTTGTTTAATCAACATAATGAAAATAATTATTACTCTACCATTCGATTATCCTCTTCTTTTTGTTTTAAACAAAGAACAAATATATATAGTGACTTCCTCGTCGAATGTGAAGAACATTCCTCTGTTCATCCAATCCGGATTTGCATTGCACAGTGTGGAAATGGAGGTCCTCTACCGTTCAAATCTCCTTTACTATTTGTGAAATCATTTCAGAGCATGTTTTCACCCTTGTTTTCTGACGAGAAATCAGTGAACACTCAAATTGAACTTGGGATACCATTCAAAGCATTCCTTCCTCGACCATCCTCCATCCCATTAAAAGCAAATTAAAGAGGTAATAAAAAATGGTGGGGACTCATCCAAAAATGGCAAAAAGATAAAGCAAAAGAAACCCATCTCCCCTTTCGCACACAATTGTTTTTCACCTCACATTTTACTATCGTTTACTAATATTTTAATTTGAATCACTCTTGTCTTTTGCAGTTACCCTTCCAGAAATGTTTTCAGAAAAAAAAGTTACTCTTCCGGAATCGTTTTTTATTATGTCATCCAGAACCAGAAGTGTTAAAAACAGGGAAGTTGCCTTAAAAATCACACACACACAACAAGGGGAGCGAGCAACTGGCAACGGATGTACGATTTCCGAGCTGCACAGTACAAACCCCCCTCTTTTTTTATCTACTGCTACTCCTATTTTAACACTTCTGGATTCCACTATCCTCTCCCATCGACGACGCCTTGCACTTCTGTTGTCCTCTCGGTTTGTTGGGGTCACTCTCACCTTTTCTTCAAATCATCGGAATAAAGGAAAACGATTAGAGAACTCTGTAGAGATCTCCCTTTTGATTTTTTATCTTGATTTTACCACTCTCTTCATTGCCCGTATTGCATTTATTTCTTCTGCACTCCGTTGGTACTCGTGGTGCTGTGCTGTGATCGTCCCTGTAATGCGTGTTCTTTGCTATCTTACTTCATAGAAGGGGCTCTAGGGAAAAGGAAGGGAAAAGGTGAATCTAGTAATGTTCGCCTGTCCGTTGCCCCACATGTGAGAATCTCTCTTCCTGAGTTGCCAGATTACTCCGTCTACCAATGGCGGTGGCTGCGGTGCTGTTCTGAGAGGTACCCTCGTTGCTCTTCTCCTTCTCCTTTTCTTTGAGTGTCCAAATGAAACCCCTTGAGCTGTGTTTTGCTTCTTTATTCTCGGTTTATTGATTTTCTTTGTTTGCAACGAGAAACAGCTGCCCAAGTTGGCTCTTAGCTGTTATATCCAGATCCTTATTTACGCTAGAGACGATTTCTTATTTTTCTTGATTGGGCTTGCAGCGAAAAAGAGCGAACTTGAGGGGACATGGGTTAGCTGAGAGGCCTGCCACGCAATACCGGGGGTTCTTCCCGATAAATCCGTAAATTTCCTGGTAGAACCAAAAGCTTCCCGAAAAATCAATATCCCCCGTTGAGAGCGGAGATATCCACGGCGAGTATAGTGATGGGAGTACTGGGCTGTGGCAGAAAGCTATGATAATGTCTCTAAGAAGAAGCTGAGAAGTGTGGGGGTGTTGAGAATGCTGAGAAGTGTAGAAATCAGCAGCTGAAAATGGGAGCTTGAAATCTAATGATGCTGCCCAAGTAGAGGAGGTGATGGATCGTTGAGCACAAACAAGAAGAATTTTAGCAAAAGACAAAGAAAAGGTAGAGAAGATGGGATTGTGAAACTTAGTAAGGTGAATACGAGTACCAAGGTGGTGAATTACACCCTCAAAACCCTGTTTGGAGAGGGAACATCAAGGTATTATGCCAATGGTGATCACAGAAGCACCAGAAATATGACTGAACCATGCATTTCTAGTGGGCTGAATATACAAGGCCGAATAGAGAAGAGCTCTTGAGGAAGTTGGATGACTGAAAGAGCAGCTGAACCAGTCCTGCAAAGTGAACAGCGGCAAGTCCAAGGAAAAGGAAACTTTGGAACCGCCAAAAATGTTCAATTTGCTCAAGATCCGTATGCTGATCCAGAGAGTCGGTTTCATGACCCCTTTTCGGATATGGCAGAAGGTCAAGGCATTTTTGTGAGGATGGAAGCAGAACCAGGCACTATGATCACTATAATGATGACCCATTTTCTGCTGTTGATAGGTATGGGAACTATGGCTTGCTGGCGGCTCAGGATTAAGTTTATGGTACTTCTGGATATGAGCAGTCATCCGACCTCGCTTGTTTATAGCAGGCCTATTCCGCCGGTATACTTGGTTATCCTCCTCAAAACCGAAGAACACATCCATATTTTATGGGACAGCATCAAAATCCCGAACCTGATCTTTTCGAACAATCCATTGATGGACACCATTTTCCTTGCAGTTGTTATCATTGCTATCATAAACAAATACAAATCCCTGCATCAGCTTATAGAAGATACTCTCTTGGAGCAAACAAGCCCTTGCCTTGCCACCATGAGAACTATAGGAATTTTCCTTCTCAGGTGTTAGGTGGATATGGCTCAAGAATCAACCACTCTCGCTCATACTTGGTTCGTATGAACCAAACCCCCATCAACACTAGATGCCTAATGATCTTGACATTGAATTGAGTGAAATTCCTCAATCTCTCCCTTCACGAGTGGCCGCCTTGGCCAGTAGGGGACGCCCGATGCGACCAGTAGCTGGTGGTGCACCCTTCATCACTTGTCATAATTGTTTCGAGTTGCTAGAATTACCTAAGAAGATATCTTCTCATCTCGATAAGGCAACTCAGTGGAAGATCTGCTGTGGACGTTGCTCATCTCTGATTTCATTACGATGGTAGGTGAGAAACTTGTACCTATTGATGTTTTGCCTCTGAAGAAAGACTTGATGATGAAGAATGCTCTTGATAGCTCTGGGGAAGAGGTGATGCATGACAAGCCATATGATCCTCACAGTGGTATGAGACGGGACAATTCAGGTTTTCACTCTGAGGATTTGATAATACTCAGCAACCTATGATGATTTCGAGTCCATGGATAAAGAACATGTCCTCTTCTCGTACATCCATGGTTCTAAATCTGAAGAGTTGCATAATTTCCAATTGCTGTCATCCAGTACTACCTCGGAGGATGAAGACATTCATGGAAATCTGGTTCAGAATGGTGTGGTGAAGAACGACAGCGATGAGTTGCCTATGGAACCTGGTGTTCTATCTATGCCATCTCCGTCCTCACCACTCCAAGAGCATTTTGATATTTCCTCTAGGGGTCGGCGAGCAGTGAACAACAGATGCGGGAAAGGGAGTCTCAGCAGTCGATCTGACCAAGAGAGAGTCGTCGTGGCTGGGAAGACAGCTGCTTTAAGGCAGAATTCTCTACAAGAGTCTTTGGCAACCGAGATGGAGATTTCTCTCAATGATTACACAATGCAGCTGTTTCTTTGGACACAAGCAAGGAAGAGGACCACCAGCCAAGGAAAGAGAGGAGGGTTGATTCGTTCTTTGCTGGAATCATCAAGAAGAGCTTTAGGAATAATCCACTGGGGATGGTCGGAAGAGAAACATTACGGTTAATGGGCATCTCATACCTGATAGATCATTAAAGAAAGCGGAGAAGCTGGCCGGACCTGTTAGTCCTGGACAGTATTGGTAAGCCTATCTCCAATTCAACTCTTTTTGAGATACTATAGTTCGAGTAGCATCCTGTAATTTTCTTTGGAGGAAATACTTGGTGTAAACTGGTTTTGGTTTGGTTTCTTCTTATTTGCATATAGCTATAGAAGTTGAGAACCACTAAACTAGAGAATCTTGTGGTACTTGTTCTGCTATGGCTTGGTGTCTGTTATTCAGAAACAAAGGCTTGGTTAATGGACTTCTCACCTCGTGAGTCCTGCAGTTTTCTTGTTGTCTAGAAGAGTATACACAGATTCTACTCATAATCTCAAAATTTCTGCTCAGTACTTGCACTATCAGTTTTGTGAGGCTATTGTTTTTTTTTTTTGTGAAAAATCTCAATTTAGTTTCATTTTGTTTTCACAAATTTGGAGGTATTTGAAATGGCCAATAAAAAGGCAGCTGATGGTGTGGGTTTGTTTCCATTGCAGTGCAGACTGATCTGGCGTGCTATGGAATTTGCTCTACATAACTAGTATTACAGTTCAATATGTTCTAGTTACGATTACTGATTCTCTTACGTCCACCCTGAAACAGGTATGATTACCGAGCTGGATTCTGGGGTGTCATGGGCGGGCCTTGTCTCGGAATCCTTCAGTAAGCTGTTCTAAATTTCCGCTCATTTTAGCTACTATAAAACTCTCTTCAGGGATTTTCACTCAAAAAAGACTGATAATAATATTAAAACCTTTTAACCATTGTGCTGCGCGCAGCCACATATAGAGGAGTTCACTACCCATTGCCTGAGAAATGTGCTGGCGGGGACACAAATGTCTTTGTAAACGGTAGAGAGCTTCATCAGAAGGATCTGGAGTATTGGCAAGCAGAGGACTCCCTACCGCCAGACATCGATGTTACATCATTGAGATTTCGGGTAGGGTTGTGGATGAGGATTCAGGCGAGGAGCTAGATGGGCTTGGAAAACTTGCTCCAACGTAAGCTTCAATAGTTGATTGTTTGTTGGATATCTCTCTTACATAGAAGGATTATGATGTTTGTGATGGGGACAAATTATATATGACAATATTTGTGATGAAACGCAAAGAAACTGATGTGGTGAAGTTGTTTGTTGTGCAGGATTGAGAAGGTGAGGCATGGGTTTGGGATGAGAGATTCCAGTGCCTCAACTCAGTGTGCCACGTGAACCTAAATGATAGTATCAATGAGGGAGACAAATATCTGATTTGATTGAACTGGCTGAGAAGAGCCCTTGAACTGTATATTATCTGGCATCTGTAATTGTTTGGCAGGCGTCAAACATGATTATGTAGTGTTAAGGTGAAATTGTATGTTAATGTAGCATCAGCCCTCCTTTAGCAGATTGACTAGGAAGGTATCTTTTTTTTTTTTTTTTTAAATCTTAGGTGCATGCTAGTAATTAATTATGCTAGGCATTATTTGTCTGTTGGTGTTTTTTTTGTTGTTTTTCTTTGTAGTAATAGTTAGCTGCAAAGGGATTTTAGATGCATTTAGCGCTATGGCGATGGAGCTTCATTGTAGCAATATTGTTAGTATGAGAAGCTACTTTTCAAATGCTAGAAAATGGCATTTGCTCTAGATCTCTTTATATATGTATACTGAGTCTGCTACTCGCACAGCTGAAGTGCAAAGCACTATAGTGTGTTCGTTTCGATCTTCGTGTTTGACCATACATATGAAAGGGCGAGCACAATCAACCTGCCTGCATTTTCTGTCTCGAAGCCCTATATTTGTCGGTCTTCAATTCCTCATTCATAGAAGTTTTTATGAGGAGCCTGCTGTTCGAGAGAGTGTACATTTCAAGACACCACTCTCTTTTCTCTTTTTTTTCTCGTCTAGTAATCACTAATCAGAAGAGGAGACATGTGTTCCGTTGGTTAGCTGCAAAAGGAATAGCTTGATCTCTCTCTCTCTCTCTCTCTCTCAAAAAAAAAAAAAAAAGTTTAGGTTGCCGCTTGGTGATATATATGGTCAAAATTAAAGAAGGTCCTACAAATTAAATGCACAGCACTACACAGTCGCACCCATCCTTTTTCCATCTGTAACATTAAAAGCTTCCGGCTAGTAGGATCCCTACTACTGTGCTTTTCCTCTTATTGATGAATTATTAGCACAGGAAAGCGACACAAGAGCGATCGTTTTTCTCTTTCACCTCAAAGCTTGCTTGCGGATCGAAGAGCTGACCTAGTGTAGGTACTCTTCTTTAGTCTGGCTGAAATCTGATAGTAGATGTTAGTACGACTTAGGTGCCGCAATTTCATATGCAAGGCTTGATGTAAGGATTCTGATGGAACTCAACATGGCGGACAAGTGAAACTGCGAAGAACATATAGGTCTCGTTCTCGCCTGAAGTCGCGGTGAGTCTAGCGTATTCTATATACAAAAACAAAAGTAAAGTGAACAGAATTGGAACTAAACCAAAGTTAGATAGTGTAGACATGGATTAAGCCGTGGATCTGATTCAATCTTGGTTAATTAATTTGACATCGGATCTCGCTTGGAAGATCTTAAGACTGCCATAGCAGCCCATATAACAACTTATCTACTTCAATTTTTACGTCTATCTTGGAAGACGGAAAGAGATTATGAAACCGACTTGGTGGTTTCGGTTTAGTTCCATTAGATTTCAGCAAAAACATATAAGTAGTAAATTGATTAACAAAAATATCATGTAAAATCTCAAAGATGAGAAGAGTAAACTAACACTCTTCTATTCAATGGCTATACTTGATAAGCGACATAGGAATTGGCGAAGGAAGGAGAGCGAACCACTGAAGAGCCAGCATATTAGTGGTATAGGCCCACAGCAAATTACATAAAACAATTCAGTCCAATAGTCTAGTACGATACTAGTATACATTGTATTTAGGCCCAATGTGTATACAGCCCATTATAACTTGTAAATCCTTACTATATAAGGACAACAGTACACTGAATACAAGGCACGGGAGAATCATTTCTACCCTATTTACTATGGTATCACGAGCACAGTAGTTTTTTTCTTTACATGGCGGCCGACCCTTTCACCGGCCACACTCTCTCCGAGCTATCAGGTGGGGAAACCCCCAACTCTCACACCTCCGGCACTGCTGCTGTGGATCCTCTGGCCTCATGGGTTCTTCAACTTCTCCTTCTTCTTCACTTCCCCATTCTGTCCTCTCCGCTGCAGGCAATCTGATCAAACTTACTCCCACAAATTTCAACTTGTGGCAGACAACCATCACTCCTTTTCTCAAAGGTAATGACCTCTACAAATTTCTTGATAGCTCTCATCCTGTCCTGCACAAGTCATCGAAACTGGGGTTAACCCAGAATATCAGAAATGGATAAACCAAGATCAATTGATTCTTTCTATACTACATATGTCTCTCTCCGAATCTGTTATTATCTCTGCTGTTGGTTGTTCTACTGCTAAGCAACTGTGGGATCGACTTCACTCCACCTATCGTGCACAAACTAGTGCTAATCTGGGCAACCTATATCTCCAACTTGCTAGCATCAGCAAAGGGGGTGATGAAACGATAACTACCATTTTAATCGTGCACAAGCTATAGTGCATTCTCTTGCTGGAGCAGGTCATGATGTTGCTGACCATGAGTTCCAGACCTTCCTTATGAAAGGTCTCCCTACTGATTTTAGCCCTATTACCACCATTCTCCTGGCCTCTCGGACTCAACTCTCACCTTTTGAGTTATTAAGCTGCCTATTACAGTTCGAGGCAACCCTGAAACAGCAGCAACAGCAGACCAACCCCACTATCTCCCTCAACTCTACCACAACTACCTCTGATAACAGAGGCTCAGGACAGTCTAACAGGGGTAGAGGCAACTATTCAGGAAATCTAGAGGGCGTG
Organism: Limonium bicolor; assembly: GCA_023374045.1. NCBI lineage: Eukaryota > Viridiplantae > Streptophyta > Magnoliopsida > Caryophyllales > Plumbaginaceae > Limonium > Limonium bicolor. The sequence continues at coordinate 313,369,924 of CM041776.1, read as the reverse complement.
GAAGAAATGCTTCCAGAGGAGGAGGCCGCGGCACCTATAACAACAATACCTACTTCACTGGTCAGCCTGATAACAGGCCATCCTGCCAAATCTGTTACAAGAAAGGGCATGAAGCCAGGGACTGCTATCACCGTTTTAATTACTCCTACCAGGCCCCTCCTCCTCCATCCTTTAATGCTAATACAACAGTGATTAATCCTAATTCTTCCACTACTGATTGGCTGCTTGACAGTGCAGCCTCTCATCATTTACAGGAGACAGCTCAAGAATTAATCAGGGAATAACTGAATATTCAGGGTCTGAGTCTATTTCTCTTGGAGATGGATCTGTTTTACCTATAACTCAGCAAGGTAAAGGATCTATTCAAACTCCTAGCAAAGAATTCCTGTTAACTGATGTGTTTCATAGCCCTGCTTTGACTAAACATTTGTTATCTGTTAACAAGTTCTGTGTGGACAATGACGTATATTTTGAGTTTCATCCAACCATTCTTTTTGAAGGACTGCAAAACCAAGCTTACCCTACTTCAAGGACCAGCTAAGCATGGACTATACAGCCTTCCCCACTCGTCCACACAACCTCAGTTGAATCTTAGTGTGAAGGCTTCTCCCACAACTTGGCATTGGAGATTGGGGCATCCTTCCTCATCTACCACTAAGTTTACTGTCAACAGTTTTCAATTACCTGTCTCTAGTAACAAACCTTTACAATTTTGTTCTGCTTGCTGTTTAGGCAAACCCATGCCCTTCCCCACCCCACCTCTTCTCACTTGTCTCTAAAACCCTTTGATTTGTTTGTTATGGATTTGTGGGGACCAGCTCATACTATGTCTATGGATGGTTACAGTTTTTTTATGCTAATTGTGGATGATCACTCTCGTTTTATGTGGATTTTTCCATTGAAATTTAAATCAGATGTCAAGCAGGTGTTTGAGCAATTTTGTGCTCTTGTTGAAAATTATTTTCAATCCACATAAAGTCAGTCCAAACTGATGGTGGGGGTGAGTTTCAGGCTTTAACTCCTTTTCTAAGAAACAAAGGAATCCTTCACAGGTTATCATGCCCCTATTCACACCAACAAAATGGTTTGGTAGAAAGCAGAAATCGAAGGGTTGTTGATAAGGGTATAACTCTCCTGGCTCAAGCATCTATGCCTATCTCCTATTGGAGCTATGCTTTTCAGGCTGCAGTCTACTTACAAAACAGAACACCTTCTTCTGTTTTAAACAATAAGTCTCCCTTTAGATTCTGCACAACCAAAACCCCAACTACACCTTTCTTAAGGTGTTTGGTTGCACATGCTATCCCAACATCAGACCCTATAATCCTCACAAGCTAGCTCCAAGATCTTTGAAGTGTGTTTTTTCTGGGGTATCCACCCAATTATCAAGGTTATTACTGTCTAGACCTTGCAACTAAGAGACTGTATATATCTCGTGATGTGGTTTTTCATGAACAGACTTTCCTTTGCCTACATTCCCTCAACCCCTCAAACATCACCCTCCTCAGAACTTACTCTCTTCTGATCCCAATCTTCACTCATCCTCCACACCTGCCACTCCCTCATTCTCACCCAATCCAAACAACTCAGAACCAGTATCAGCTGAAACTTCACCCAATCCTACCCAAGCTCCACAACACACCCCTGAACAACATCTTTTAACCACCACCACAGAAACACCATCACCATCAACTTCACCCATTATCTGTCCCACTATCCCACAACTCTCTCAAGCCCCTGGTTTGGACTATCATGAGACCTTTAGCCCTGTTGTAAAACAGGCCACTATCAGATTGGTTTTATCTCTTGCAGTCACATTAAACTGGCCAATACAGCAAATAGATGTCCAGAATGCTTTTTTACATGGAGACCTAGAGGAAGAGGTCTATACTAAGGAACCTCCTGGTTTCATTAGTTCCCTATTTCCCAACCATGTGTGCAAGCTTAAAAGGTCTTTATATGGGCTCAAGCAATCGCCAAGGGCATGGTATGCTAAGCTAAGTGGTTTTCTGATAGAACTGGGTTTTACTATGTCAAAGTCAGATAATTCACTGTTCTTTTCAGTCAAGGCTCTCACAGTGTCTACCTACTAATCTATGTAGATGACATAGTTCTTACTGGATCTTCCACTACAGTTCTACAGCAATTTATTCACGCATTCAAGCAAAGGTTTCCTATAACAGATATCGGAAACCTAAATTTCTTTCTCGGTGTTTCAGCTAAGAGAACCAGAGACGGTCTGTACCTAAGTCAAACTCAGTATGTGGTGGATCTTTTACAGAGGGCGAACATGCTGCTAGCCAAGCCCATCTCTACCCCAATGTCTAACACTACGAATCTAGAAACCCTAGATTCTCCTCCTGTTTCAGACCCGACTCTTTATCGCAGTATTGTAGGCGGACTACAATATCTCAATTTCACCAGACCAGACATAAGTTATTCAGTGAACAAGGTTTGTCAATTCATGCATAATCCCAAAGAAGTACATCGGACTGCAGTAAAACGGATTCTACGATACTTAAACCATACCAGAGACTTGGGTCTTCATTTTGTTGCTTCCAACCCGCGCCATCTTCATATCTGGACGGATGCCGACTGGGGAGGCGATCTCACTGACCGGCGCTCTACATCTGGTAACCTTGTGTTCTTTGGGTGTCATCTCATTTCCTGGTCTTCGAAGAAACAAGCCACCGTCTCTAGATCTTCTACGGAGGCTGAGTACAAGTCCCTTGCTACCGGTGCCGCAGAAAGCCTCTGGCTTCAAACTCTGCTCTCCGAGTTAGGGTTACGCCTCACCCAACCTCCTCTCCTCTACTGCGACAGCATTTCTGCAACTTTTCTGGCTTCGAATCCGATTCTCCATAGTCGCGTTAAACACCTTTCTCTCGATTTTCATTTTGTTAGAGAAAGGATCAAAAATGGCGTCTTGAAAGTGTGTCACCTTTCTTCTCACGACCAACTCGCTGACATACTCACTAAAGCACTTTCCTCTTCTGCCTTTGAGCTTTGTCGGTCAAAACTTCCTCTCACAAGAAGTTTGACTCGAGGGGGATATTAGTGGTATAGGCCCACAACAAATTACAGATAAAACAATTCAGTCCAATAGTCTAGTACGATACTAGTATACATTGTATTTAGGCCAATGTGTGTACAGCCCATTATAACTTGTAAAATCCTTACTATATAAGGACAACAGTACACTGAATACAAGGGACGGGAGAATCATTTTTCTACCCTATTTACTACAGCAGACATAGGCCAAATTCTTTTGTAAACATGAAACTGATGCTAGTCTTAAATAAAGTTTAAAAAAATATAAAGAAAAAATAGGTGGGAGAAAATTCATATGAAAATTGATTTATATTATGTATATAAAAAGAAGTGAGCTGATGAAATAACACGGTTTGATAATCCGATAAAAATGAGGCAATATTGGCTGTTATAGGATTTTGGTTCAGATCTGGCTCGTATTATATATGATTGATTTTCGATTGAGGTTACGTAAGGTTTCAGGTCATCATCGTGTTTAGGTGACTTAGAAGAGGTAGAAGAAAAAAGGACCCAGAAGAATGCGAGGATGAAGAACGGTAGATTTTGTAAAAACATTATATGTATTATATTGGTGGTTACATTAACGGCATTAGCTTCTACCTCAAATTATAAAATAATAGTATTGGTTTGCGTTAGTGCAAATAAAAAGATAATCTCTTTTCATAGAGTAGAGCTGAAAAAACATTACCACCTTTGTCTTGTCTTGTCACCCTCTATTGCCAGCTAGCTACTACTTCCAGTGCAACTCCCAATTTTATTCAGTCGCCTGTACCATAACCGACACCTTTAATAGTTGATCTTCCATCGCTTGCCCCTATCGCTATCCAATAAATCTTGTTGGGTTTCATGTAAACAAATCCTTTGTGAACTTCGCTAAATCGAGAGTAATTAATTATGTACTTACGAATGATAGACACTCTACTCCATGTCCCTTCTCAATTAAGATAATCCTCTAAAACCTTAATCAGTCTACTTTAATAATTACTCTTCGATTGAGTAAACATTAAAAAACCGGATCCCAGCATTCTCATTCTTTCTCTTCCAGAATTAGTTAACGACCAGACCAGACCAACACTCCCCGTATCTCACTCAGACAGAATTTCTTCTACTGAGAAAATTTCCATTCCAGTCCTTGCCTGTTTTGTTGTGTTTGGGGTTCTTGTCGGTGAGGATGGCGGCGAAGTCAGATGCACCTACAATTTCCTCAATCGCTTTCCCAAAACAAACCCCTTCATTTGTCGTGAAATTCGCCGTCGTTTTGCTACTCCTTGGCCTTTCCTTCCGCCTATTTACCTCGCAGTACTTTGATTACTCAACAGCTGCTGTGGTATCTCCGCCGGGTGTTGATGATCTTTCACCAACAAAAACTACAGATCCTCGAAGCTCCTCAATCAAAGGTGGGTAATATAATACTTGTCTGTCTTTTTCCTTGTTTTTCTGATTGTTTATTTGCTTGCTTGCTTGCTGCTACTTCAATAATCATTAGAATTATGGGTATGGGTAAAGAAACGAAAACCCGTGCGATAGTAGCTAGCTTCTCTTTGTAGAACCGAACCGACTATTATTTACTCACTCTGTTCCCAACATAATCTTAATTTGAATTATGGGTTTTCATCATCTTTCTTGAATAGAGGGATACAATTTCATTTTCCTTGTTTATTTATCTTATTCGAAACCCATGGAACAAACCCATCTTCACCTTATCATAGTTTCCCTGATCCGGGCACTACGTTGGGCAAATTATCATTATCAAAAGCTGACCGGCTCTCATCATTGCGACTATTCTTTTTCAGATAACGCAGTATCCGATACTAAACCCAAGTGCGACATATTCGACGGAGATTGGATCCCGTACAAATCACCTCCGGCATACACTAACCGGACATGCCACATCATTGAAGATCACCAGAACTGTATAAAAAACGGGCGACCTGACACCGCGTATATGAAATGGAGGTGGATCCGCGACATTGCAATCTACCACATTTCAATGCAGAGAGGTTTCTGGATCTGATGAGGGATAAATCTTGGGGGTTCATGGCGATTCTATTTCCAGGAATCATGTGCAGTCCTTCGTTTGTGTCCTCTCTCAGGTAGGTAATTGGTTAACATGTCCTGATTTGCATCGATTTGTGGTGAATTTTAATGACGCTTTGGTGTTTTTTCTCTTGTTATGTTTTGATGGAACTTTATGTGCACAATTCCGGACCTTTGGCTGCTTGTTTTTCTTTCTATATTTGCTTCTATGCGTTGAGTTTGGACAAGTTAAAGTGCATGGGTGGATCACTGGACCAAATGTAAACTGGAAGGAACACTCATTTAGATTAGATTAATATAATGAACGAAAATTAGTAGCTCTTGAAGTCATATGATGACGCGCGGTGAGAGCCACCTTTTCTAAAAGCGGTAATCAAAAGCTGAAATGATATATATTAACCTAAAATGCATGAGTTAATCCTTCTAGCTTCCCTTCTAAGATTCATGATTGGCAGTTTCTAAAGTAATCATCTAAAGGTAGCAAAATGGGTACAACACCTGTTGTGGTGTGGTGTAACCCCCACCCGAATTGCATTGGTGAAAGTTTACACTTGTTACTCATTGAGATGTTTTCAGCCTTATTCTCAAATAGTATTAGATTTTATTAATTAAATTTTGTCCTTAATACACATACATATAGTGTAGATCTTTCCAAGTACACGTACAAAGGCAGGTTTTTTTTAGATTAATCAACACCTTAAAATATCCAAATAAAGTTTCATCAAATGTGTAAATTTAGTAGTACGTACTAGAGATTCTCTTGAGCACAAACTCAAGAATGGTTTCTCATGCAAGAGGGTAGACACGTTGTTTTGTTATGGCAAGTTGGATTTCATAGAGTTTCGTACTCAACAAGAGGAACTTCCTTTCATATAAAGGTGAAGTTGTGTTTTCTTAGAGTCTTCTCATAGAGGTGTTTTGTCTTCTCATAGAGGTTTGTCTTCTCATAGAGGTGTTTTCTTATAAAATCAACTTGTAACTAGTTAGCTTGTCGTGTTCACCAATCTTTTGATGATCTTAATGTTTCCTGTGTGAAAATGACACTGCTGAGATTAATCTGTCAGGGTTGTCTCGATCCGATTCTGATGGGTCATATATAATATTAATCTGTGTCGCAGTGAATCTCTTTTTGTTATGAAGACACTACTAGATTTTGGACTTGATAAAAATCTACAGGCTACAGCATAAAGAATGAGACGAGAAATCTTTCACTTGCTCTACACTAGGTTTGAGTTCCTTCATCTAACTACTAACTTCTGCTCTACACATTATTCAGGTTGAACCAGCTGTTGAGATCTATCACGACCCAGCATACAGATCCAAGAAATGGCGTTTCCCCTCCTACAACTTCACAGTCTCAGTGATCTGGACCCCTTTCCTTGTCCGTGCTGACATATTCGAGGACGACAATGGGGTTTCAACCTCCGAGACCCAACTCCACCTAGACAAGATTGATGAGAGCTGGACAAAAGAATACAGTACATTCACCCACGTGATCATCGGGGGTGGAAAATGGTTCCTTAAAACCGCACTCTATTACGAGAACGAGGAGCTGAAGGGATGCCACTACTGCCATGGGGAGAAGAACTTGACAGAGCTGGGATTCGACTTTGCGTACAGGAAAGCCCTCAAACTGGTTTTTAACTACTCACCACAAGCTCGCCCCACAGGCATTTGTGATCTTCCGAACATCACGCCAGATCACTTTGAGAATGGTGAGTGGAATACGGGGGGACTTGCATTCGGAAAGCTCCGTTTAAGGAAGAGAAGCAGAGATGAGTGCTGTGGATAGGATCTTGAGGGAAGTAGAAATGGATGAGTTTGAGAAGGCGAGTCGTGTTGCAGCGGGAAGAGGGTGGAATTGAGAATGTTGGATACGACCAGATTGTCTTTACTGAGGCCTGATGGGCATCCTGGACCATATAGACAGTTCTACCCATTTGCGAAGGATAAGAATGCAAAAGTGCAGAATGATTGCCTACATTGGTGCTTGCCTGGACCAATAGATTCTTGGAACGATTTAGTTATGGATTTGCTTGTTAATGGTTGATTGAGAAAGTGTTTGTACTTGAAAAATCCCCCCATTTACTCCTCATATGAGGTATTTCGTAACATTCATTTGGGCCTTCTATTTTCCCATTACATGTGTGTGTTCAAAACGGTGTCATAGACGAGCATCATACGTCCGAGGAACCCATACAGTTGCTGTGGGAAAGTGCTTACAGACAGTTGCCATATACATTCAAATTCTCTATATAAAGTCTGCTTTCCTGAACAATGCAGTTTCTGCTCACCCAGTCATTCGTTTTTCTGGGTTGGGAAGTACTCCCACTTTTCTGGGTCAAACGTGTAGGAATGTAACCACAACACAAAGCCGTTGAACAAATCATTTACAGAGCAGAAACTAAACACAAAACTGTTATTATGAATTTGACAACAGAAACCAAACTCCAATATGGCACCATAACCCAAAAGTGATTTAGAACTTATTGCACTACATAACTTGTTTTTTCCTTCCAGAAAAGAAAATTGGATTCACAGTTGGGGTCACATAACAAACACTACAGTTGAAAGGGTTTCAAATCCCATCCCGAGGTAAAGAAATCTTCACAGGTATTCATCATTACTTATTTGGTTGAAGTAGCAGCATCCTGCTTCTTTGGCTGGGGTTTCAGATAAGGGTCCTGCAATGCACAAAAGTTATGTTAAATGTAATTTGGATCCAACTTCTACGTTTATCAAAGCGTTGATTTTCACATAAATGGTTGAGCTCGTTCCCTACTAATCAGGGTTGTTACATTTCTGTGAGACTCAGCAAGAAGGAAAGGATAGATAGAAAAACAGGTCTAATCCAAGTTACATTCAGGGCTACGAGAAGATAAATAAGGAAGTTGAAACGAATAGAGATCCATAAGTCAACAAGAATGCCTACTACATATATTAATTGAGTTACCTTAGGTAAAGAAGACTGATACATGTTCACTACCATCAAGCCATAGGAGTTTTATAAAGAATGTCATGATTATCAATAGCACCAAGTACATGAGAAGAATAACAAAAATATGAATCCGTCGATCTCAAGAACTAGAGACGCGAACAACAGAATGAAACTTGCCACACATGTTCTGATGCAAAGACAAGACTCTAGATACCAAAGCCCAGCCCCCACACCTCAACATAAGCTACTACTTTAGGACCTGTTCGGGAAGTATCTGTTTAGTTAGCGGCTCACAGAAGAACAGTTCATCTACGAGAGAATGAATTTTTAGGTGTTTAGCCAGCTGATTAGCACGTTCCCTTTCCCAAATCTCCTATACCGCCCAACTATCACTTAACAGATCAAGACCAACAGTACTGATTACACTCGACTAGAAAAGCTGCTTCTGGAGTGTGCAAATTATGTGAGGATTGAAGAGGGGAACTTGGTGCAATCACCCGATGGAGTTGAAAAATCTCATCAGTATCTCATTCGATTTCAAAACATTTTGTAATGAAATCCCATATTCAATAAGGTTGTATTTTTAGGACAAATATATGAAATAAACTTCTAAATTGTTCATATTTTGCACAAACCAAAACAATGTTACAAAAAGTTCAAGACTAAATTATTATCACCCTTCATTTTATTATCACTCAATCTAGTCACGGTATTTCAATTTGCACGAAGAAAGGATGGTTAGATGATTACCACCTGCTCAATGGCAAAACAATTGGATACTTGTGAGAAAAACGTAGTAGGAGAAGAAGGAAGACGAATCCTCCCCCTTCAAATCAACCCCGCCAATAATTGGCAAACCAGTTCACTACCCAAGACTAGAAGTCGGTCTCGACGCTATCAATTCAACTTTCAGCACCGGAACATTTATAGATTTTGACACCGCAACTCAACGGCAAATAATAGGAAAGAAAACCAAGAAATTTTGCGCCAATTGTACATACATCCAGCTGACAAACAAAGTAAGGATAATAAACGAACTCACCGTATCATCCAACAAAAGGGTGGGAAATTGAGATCTAGGGATTGCGCACGGTATAAAATGTCATGGAAGAGAGGGCGGGTGAGGAAAGACGCTCGAAAAAAAAAAAAGGAAAATTACTTACGTTAACAAAGAGTAAGTCGAAGGCGACGACAGCTGCGACGATCCCTCCGTCAGTATCGGCGTCATTGTCATCAGACTCCATTTTCTGTAAATCATCGTTCTGTCTTCCTTTCTCTTTCCCTTGCTTGCTTGCCCCTGCTCGCTCGCTCGCTCGCCCGATCGATAATAGTTGCACGATAAAGTTTTCGGCGGTTTGTTTTTTAACCCCCGAAGTCTCCGCTCGTGGATGTTTCTATTCATACCGTGCAAGCGCCTCAGATCCTGAATACGGGGCCTACGGTATTTTGGGCTGCTTTTGACCCAGGCAGAAACTAGTATGGATAATAAGGCCTAATATGTAACTTTAGCCCATATTCTACAATATCCGAGTAGCCTCTTAAACTGCTAGTAGGAAATAGAGTGGACAAAGAGTTTACTCAATTCTCATTCTAATATAAGAGCAAAACACATCTACTTACGATTAGATATATGATAGATAAAACGTCTCTAATAGAAATATAAACATATAAGTAAAATATTTTATCAACTAATTTTAATATATAGATCATAAGAATCAACAAACTTAAATCAAATATCTATATGTAATATTGACAATACATGTCTAAGGTAACAGATCAATTCAGGACGATAAACAAGAATAACTTAAAGTGCAACTAGTCTTACTTCTTTGTTACAATTATAAAATGTTAAGTCCACCATAATAAATATTTTCTAACATTTTCTCTTTGGACGAAACATTTTACTACATGTTGTGTCATTAAAAAACCTCGACTAGAAAATTAAAATATTGGATAAAAACAGCAATTTAGGGAGAAATAATACGATCTTGTAATTTCTCAAATTATCTGAGATAAATAACCACTGTAGGTCCACAATATACACAAAGATCATGTTGTCTATATCGATAGATCCGTTAAAACATTACAAAAAATAGACTAGTGGGATACACCATATTAAAGGATAAATAGTACAATCATTATTGATTCCCCTTATTAAAACATCACTTTGGTCATTTGGCCTTAAGCATTAATCTTTTTTTTTTTTTATCAAATTTCATATGTGTGTATCTATATATACCTCAACTCCATTATCTATTATATTCAATAACGTCATACTTTCAATAACAATCAGATACTCTAGGAGTTTCAATTATACTTAAGTCATACGACTCTTATAGCAAACAAACTATTATTTTTACTCCATTCGCCTTCGAAATTGCAGGATTCTTCAACTTTCAGGTGCAGGGCGGTGGATAATTGCATGCGCTTTTTATCTCGCTGTTCGATGGAACTTCGATGCACTGCAGTTACCATTCTCCCCAAATTTCATGCTCGCCCCTTGCACCCCTTGTAATTTTGTATGTACAGGTTGGCGGTTATGGGAATGATTTGGAGGAGAAATTCTCTTGTTGAGGTATGTACACAGAAAGGAACTGTTCTATTTTGCAGTTATTCCTCGAGTCGTATGGGGTGAAAATATCATGTAGGGGTCTGGAATAGAGATTCTTTGAATCGAATGACGACCGTAACGGATGTCAGCCCAATCTGAAAGAAATTATGCAGAAGCTTTACAAAATTATTATGAAGCTATGCAGCTAGAAATTGATCCCTATGATAGACCTTATTTATACAAAAAAAAGGAAGTGGGAATCTCTGACATTGAAATTGGTTGGAGTTTTTTTGGGTTTAGAAGAGGCCAAAGCTTTTCACCGCTTAAATTATTCTAGGGGAGAAATAGATCCAACGGAGAGATTATATAATATTTATATAGGCTAGTAAAATCCAATAGCCCATGAGGTTCCATCCTAAAAACCAATTGGCATTAGATGGAGTAGCCCATAGGCTATATGAACTACTTACTAGCTATATAATTTTTCTAATGTGGGACTCACACTTGATCTTCAACAAGATAACCCTTGTTATACTAGTTCTTCTATTAATGTGCCGGTTTGTTGCATTCTTGGCTCTATGTTTGCTCTTGTATTCATATGGTTGATGATCTAGGGTGTTTAATTATGGTTTTGGTTGGCTTGTTGTCCGGTTGTCTTGTGTTTTGATGGAGGCGGTGATGCATGAGTTATTAAGCTCCTAATCAATTGAAAACGCAAACTTTTTCATAGGGTTCAATACGTTTAGTTGATAAATTTGGTGATCTTAGGGAGGATGGCATAAACACAAGAGCAAAAAGGGGGTACCGGTGTTCTTCTTAATCTTTTGTTTAGTTTGAAGTTAGGATTGTAATCTCCAATTAATATAAAGTCTATACTTACGAAAAGAAAACTATATATGGAGCGACTACTTTGAGCCTTGCGCCCCTCTTTTCCATGCAAATGAGTAGTAATTATTGTAAAAGATATAGGAGGGTTTTATATTGATCAATTGATTCATTATTCGTATTTTGTTTTTAATATCCTATTATCTTTTTGCAACCTTAATATCCTATTATCTCTAGTGTTACTATAAAACATCAAAAAGAGCCAAGTACTGAAAAATAGGATTTCAACGATGAAAGAATGAGGTGTAGTGGAGCCTTCCGAACCACATACAGAGTTACTGCCATAGACATTCAGATATCTATATGTACTGCTGGTCAAAGAATATGAATCTAATAAAACCCGAACAAAAGGACAACAATCTGTAAGGAAATATGATTTCCAGGCGCCGTCTGTTCACACCCACTGTGTAATGAACGGTACATATGATAGCACCCGGACACAATACGCGAATTGAGAAAGATGGAATTGTCACGTCAGACTCGCATTCGATACGATACACGTGCTAAGCGTGATTTAAACGGGGGATTTCTACTACTGCAGACTAGTCTTCTCCTTCACACTTCCAACAACTTACAATCAATAACTGAACCTGAACAATTTCTTTTCTCAAGTGCTAAGTTGTACGATGTATAATCTTTCTCCTCCATTCGTTTTTTTATACATAGTACAACATTGGATAAAAATGAGTTTCTAATTAAAACTTCAAAATTTATGAAAAGAATTGAAGTTTTTACCATATTAATTTGTGGTTATAATTCAGTCATTTCATCATATCACCTCACCTGCTATCGGCGGTATAACATCCACAAATTGTCATGATCGTAAGTATAACATCCACGAATTGAAGTTTTACCCATTAACATTAATAGCCATACACCCGTATAAGTATAACTGGTTAATGTCCTCATCCTTCGCCTCTTTCTTCCGAGAAAAACTCTCCGACCACCAAAAGTAGAATATTTCTCCATGTCTTTGGGACACTTTATACTTTGATTTTCCTAAAAAAAAAACCACTTCATATATACTTGAAATAGCAAACTCTGTCCGTCTAATTCTAAAATTGACAAGGATTACTTCCTTATAAACCAACTACTTAAGTGAGGAACACAGAATATTGAAGCTGACATCAAACCAATCATGTCGGCCCCCATTGCATTATCCCTAGTGCAGGGATGTTACATATCATCCCTGTCATTCAACTAGCAATGTTGCTCTCAACCCACCACCAAATTCCCCAGCACTTTAATGCTCACTCCCACCAAACTTACCGGAAGAAAAACTGCGGTCACTACTCAACAATACACTGCCTCAAAATTGTGACTACACTTTCCTTCCAGCCATTGTTGACAAGGAAGGCATAGCACTTGAGCAATGTTCATCGACTCAATAGTCACATCCGAATCCATCATCAGGTCAAACCTCGAAGGAATAAGGAAGTTAGATGGGGTCCCAAATTGGTAGCACTTGTGGTAGATCCTTTTGGAGTCCAACTCACTCAAATTGCCAAAAGTCTTGGGCTTCCAACATATATGTTCTTCGGAAGCGCTGCGATAACTTGTGTTCCTTATCAATCTACCTAAAATCGACAGTGAGGCTCCACCGAATATTGATAATTTTGAACAACTCCCGAATCCAATCATGCTCCCAGGATGTCCCCCACTCCAAGGACGCGACTTTGGTCAACCATTCTTATTACGAAGGGCTCCGGTGTTCAAAGTCTTTCTCGACCAATCAAAGAAGGCCTCAGAGGTAGACGGCATTCTGATCAACACGTTCGACGCATTTGAACCTAACGCAACAGCCGCATTGCGTGAATTTCCCCAACAAAAATTACCAATAGTTTACCCAATTGGTCCATTAATGAACAGGTTATCGCCAGATCAAAAATGTGAGGGAGAGGAATGCGAGGTCTTAAAATGGCTAGACACGCAACCAAATCGTCAGTTCTATTGTTGACATTTGGAAGTGGTGGGAGTTTAACGATGAGGAGACAACTGAGGTGGCTAATGGATTAGAATTGAGTGGGAAAGGTTTCATATGGGCTTTAAGAAACCAAAGAATCATTTGATCCTAGTGATTACATTGGAGTTAATAAGACAGAAGAAGACCCTAAAAGTACTTACCATTAGGGTTCTTGGATAGAGTGAAGGGACGAGAATGGTGGTCTCAGACAAGATAATACAAGAGAGGATTCTGGCCCACCCATCAACTGGTGGGTTCTTGACTAACTGTGAGTGGGAGTCTGTGCTTGAGAGCATTGTCAATGGGGTGCCGATGATAGCTTGGCCATTGTTTGCAGAGCAGAGGACCAACGCGGTTGAATTGACGGATGGGCTAAAAGTAGCCATACGACCACAAAGTGGCCCGGATGGTGTTGTCTTAAAGGAAGAAGTGAAAAGGGTGACTGAGGAGTTAATTGGAAATGGTGTAATGGTGGAAGTGAAGCGCGTAATCGAGCATTACAGTTGAAGGATGCAGCAAAACTCGCGTTAGAAGCGAGTGGGAGCTCTTCCAAGGCATTAGACGAAGTGGCGGCTAGA